>BOPP01000070.1:3049499-3077007 GCA_017312745.1 Gryllus bimaculatus | reverse complement strand
GCGAGGCAGCGGTGGCAAGGGGAAACGGGACGTTGCCAAGCAGGGGGTAAGCGAGGCGGGACGGTAGCGGAGCAAGACGGGAAGGGCTAGGGCGGAGGCGTGGACAGGTAGGGGGGGTAGGAGGGAAGAGGCTGGCGGTTGCGGGTAGGGAGGCGAGGCGGGGAAGGGGCGAGCGGGGAAGGGGCGAGGCGGGGCGAGTTCAGGGTTCTGTTGAGCAAACGGGGTAGATTCTCTCTCTCTAATAATAATAATAATAATAATAATAATAATAATAATAATTATTATTATTATTATTATTATAATAAAATAGTAATAATAATAATAATAGTAACACACCAGATATTCAATTATATCAATAAATATCAATCACTTATATGGCTTAAAAGGGAAAGAGAATGAAGCCCGAATCGGAAGCTGTTGTAATAGCTGCCAAAGGTCAGGCGTTGAGGACACATTATGTTAAAGCGGTTCGCAAAATATCCCAAGATAATTAATGCCACATCTGCCAGGAAGTAGAAACCGTTGAACGTATTGTCTCATCTTGTCCAATTCCAGCAAAGACCGAATGTACGAAACGGTGCGTAGTTACCTCCACTGGCAGATCTGTATCGCCCTCAAAATTCTAAACACATGCTCTAAGTGGTACAAACACCCGCCCAAACTGGTGACGATTGTTGGACAGTGTTCAAAATTGTACGACCAACAAATGCAAACTGATCGCACGATAGCGGCAAACAAATCAGATATTGTTATCCGAGATTTTGAGAAAAAACGTGTCGAGTTGCTCATGTTGGTATTTCCGTGCGATGTAAACGTCGTAACCAAGGAGGCAGAGAAACGTCTTAAATACAAGTGTTTGGAATACGAGATCAGCCGAATATGGGGCGTAAAAGCAGAAGCTGTACGATCGTCATCGGAGCTGTAGGATTTGTTCAGCAACATTTGTGCAAGATCTTGGCTAAACTCCCAGGCCATTCAAAAGGCTGGGAAGTGCAAGATATTGCGCAAAATGTGGGCTCTTCCCAATCCCAATACATTTTTAAGCAAAACTCTTGATTGTACGGAAGTGCGTTTGTGCGGTTCCGTCACTCGCGGCTAGACCACTTCCTGAGCACCAGTCGAAACGTATGAGTTGTCATGCGACGCATCTCGGTCTCCGGGTGGTGAATCGATAATTTGTTTTAAGATCCGTCCAAAAAATTCAAAGAAATGTTCAATAACGTGTTTTTTTCGTGATTTGGCGCTGCGATTTTTGTGATAATACCAGGAATTAAATCAACGCCTCCTAAATCGATCTATGTAGGTGGCGTTGATTAAACACCAGTATCCAAAGGCATTTTTGAGCAATACGCCATAATTTTCTTTCACGACGTAGGCAACACTGATGTTGCTATCTTTACTTGAACAATTGAATTACCAAGTAAATAGCGCTGCACATTGATTTCAAGTTAGATTCGAATTATCGTATTTTTTAAAATAAATTTGCGAAAGCCTACGAACAGTATTGCATTGGAACTTATTAAGCTCGAAAAATTTCAAGTGAATACCGAGAAAACAAAACTGTGAATAATACAGGAGAATGAATGAACGTTACGTTCGACTTCTCACTTTTATGTTCTTACGTGAGTGTGCAACTATCGATTTTCAAACTTAACTAACATCTTATTCACATAAACATACAAAACAGTCTTCTTTTAATGTTAGATTCGCATACAAAACGATTAATGGAGCAATGGCAGAAGTAGAAGTGAACACAAATTAAACTGAGTTTGTGATGTTTTAATATCTTCAGAAATTAGGGGGAAAATATGAAAGTGTTAAAGAAATCCGGGGAAGAATTAAATGTAGTTCTAATAGATATTGCGACAGAATTTTCGGAACTAGTTGTGAATAATCTGCATTTTTTCATATAAGCAAAATAACGAAAAAATGTAGCTGCACTAAAATTTAACTCTTAGCATTATCAGAACCTACACGTAATTATTACGGCGATTATAATTTTGAAAATGCAATAAGATCAGTTCATATCCCGTATGCAGGTAATATACTTGTACAAGTCCATTGGGTACTTTTTTTAACGGGAGTATAACATTATCAGCTATTACGATTCATTGTTAAGTCCAATGCCAGATACTAAAAGAACATATTTGAAGGAAGCTGGGAACGAAAGAAAGTTTCAACACCTGAAACTATTTTTAAAATAGTTTACAGCGTCGACGACGCCACATTTTACTAGTAAAGCAAGTATTATAGTGATACCGATAGTCCCTAGATCTACTCCTGACGGAGCTGGTAGCAACCTGGAGTAGATTTTATGTTCAGCCGACTCGTAACGTCATTGGAAATTTACTATTCATCATAAAAATTTTCTTGTTTCTGACATTTATAAAACAAAGATGTTTGAAATTCGTTGGTAAAACGTTTTAAACATTCCCTGTTCCGCCATTATAAAATACAACACATTTTCGACGGAGCGAAATTACCCGAGATCTCTAAATCACCGGACAGACGTTCGTTCATCCTCTCCTGTCATTTCTATCACATGGAGGACCTCACGAGAATGACAAGGGTCCTTGTTATTGCGTTGGTGCGGGAGGAGGCTTACGTATGATTGCTCGACTCTCTCCAGGTAGGTGATCACAATGGTTATTTGCCTTCGCCTGCCCCTTATGGAGGAGGGTAAAGTGATCATGAGTAAATGGTAATAATGATAAATGTTTATTAATAGTGTAATCTGATGAGCTGTAAGAGAAAGTCGGTGTGAAAATGAGAAGTCGTCACCTCCACAGTTACACGAAAACCCCGATCTACGCGGGGCTTGAACGAGTACTCTTCGAACAGCCCACTTGGACGTAGTTCCGTGCCCTTTGACGATCGATACCGGGTTCACTTGATGCAATAATATAAATTAACAAAATAAATATAAAATGTATGTTGATGTACTCGTGCCTGACAAAACGCTCTCTAGATTATAAATGTGCAGTTGATTATTTATTGATTAGCAATACATGAAAGGAATACTACAATTAATCCAACAATGGAATACAACAATTTTTCCAGAGAAGTGATTCTATTCGCATAAAGAAAAGCCTCTCTAATATGTTTGAGAAAACTGCCAAAAAGAAATTGGTCCATAAATTTTAATTTCGTTTCTATTGCCTCTTTTATAAAGTGGTTTACCTTTGCCGTTTTGAAACTATCTGGAAATATTTCTGTGCATATAGAAATATTGAAAACTAGAGTTAAAGGCTGTCTACACGCAGATGCAAAAGTGTTTAACAAACAACTCGTAAATTCATCTAAACCAGCTGAATATTTACTTTTTAGTTAACTCACTATTTTGAGGATTTCATTGGAAGAAGTTTTGGAAAGAATGATCGGGTATAAATTTTTTTGGGAAACGTATTATGTATAATGCAATTCTCGAGAAGCGTTGGTTGACGAGACTTCCAAATGTGTCTCTGATAATTTACTTCTCTATCATTATCCGCTAAAACAACATTGTCTACAACAATATTGTCGCTTTAGTTTTGCTACTAGCATTCAAAATATAATTTTTCATTATTTTGTCTGCGCTATTATTTTTCTTAAAAGACTTTTGTATTTTTCGAAGTAGACATGGAAACCGGGTGACACGTTATGATGTTTAAAAATGAAGAGTACGTTTGTATTTACAAGATATTCTAATTTCTTGGGTTAGCCATGTATTGTTTCAACTTTAAAAAAATGGTAAATGCGGTGTCTTATATTTAGACCTCAGAATTTTAGGCACACAAAGTAATGGTTTAGGCATGTAATATACGTAACAAAATTATGAAATTACGCACTATTAGGGAAGAACAATGTTTAGACACTTAAAATTACAAAATGATTAAACCAGGCCTTTCACAAATAGTACACATGAAACGGCATGTTTCTGTCGTCCAAAACTGATAATAAAATGACTAAACTAGGTACTTTTTGTTATTTAGGAAAAAAGTCAAGTATTTTTACATTTAAGAAAGTGACTTCAAACCAGTGGCGGTTGATGCCCCCCAACAGACTGGAGATTGCACTTTCATCGAATGATAGAAATGTAATTTCAAAATTCAAAATACGAAAATATAATAAAAATGTAAGCAATTGAAATTGAAACCAAGTTAAAAAAAATTCTATATTGAATCATTACATACATAATGTTATGCTTGGTGACCGAGTGAGTTATATTATACGCCTCCTGCGCACATGGTTCAGGCTTGTATTTCCATTGTATATTTGAGTTCGATAAAATTACAATAATTTTATTTAAACAATAAATATACTATATACAGTATTTGAGGGGTCCGGTGCAACACAGTTCTAAACACAAAAAATCTTTCATTTTGAGTTACTTATAGTTTCGTGCTCTTGAAACACTTCTCTTGCGTCTACTTTACCGAATTAGCTTGTGGCACAATCTATTTGAATGATTTAGAAAAAAAGCGTTCTTCTTTTAAAGAAATTTACCCTTTTTTTGTGCAACGCCGCCTTAATCAAAAAGCACTTATTGTTGATTAGCGAAGATTTTAATACAAATCTAGATTTATGGACACCGTTGAAGCTTTAAACGCGTCTTTTCTTGAAACTAGTTCAATGTGTGTTACGAAGGTAAACAGTAATTACGGTAATGAAGGTACGAAGGTAAATTAGTTTTTACCTACATAAATTTAAATGCTAGATAAAAACTAAGTCTATCATTTAAGCTCGATCATCTAAGTCTATTTAGTATATAACTACTACAAATTTTTAATTGTATTTTATTATTACAAAATTGTTAAATTATGTCAAAAATTGTATAAGAAATATAATAAATTAATTACAATGTAAATATAAATAATGTAAGTGTTTTCTATTAATCACGATTTAAATCGATGATTTCACATCATTTAAATCGTATCAGCCTTAAGCAGATCTATTTTTCCATGATTCGTAAACATCTGCAATTATTTTCCACAACTACATAAAGGAACTCAATAGGCCGATCGGCGCGTGTGCGTTGTGGGGGGGGGGGCGCATGTGGAGGGCGCACGTGCTCGAAAGGCCGGCAGCGGCTGCTAAGCGTTTAAATTTAGTTGTTGGGCCGCCTGGTTCAAAACTGCTACGCCACTTTGCGCGCACGAGTGGGGACGAAGGCGGCGGCCGCACTGGCGACGGCAGCGGCTTCACTTAAATCGCCACCACCACCACCCGAGCGCCACTGCAATTCTCCCTATGGCTCCCGACAGGTCACAGCCGCAACCACTGCCGCCCCCGCTACCGCCCCTATCACAGCTAACACTACCTGCCGTTCACGCAACTGCCACCACCATCGCCATCACCACCGTCACTAACACATTCAATCGCTGCCTCTAACCCCGCGCCGCCGCTCCATCGCCAGTGGCAATCCACCCTATCGTCATTCCCGCAACTCTGCTGCCACCGTCACCGCCACCACCGTTTTCCCTACCGTTCTGTCCGCCGCCGCCGCCGCCACCACCACCACCACTACCACCATTGCAGCTAACACTACCTACCGTTCCCGCAACAGGCACCGCCATCGCTATTACCATCGCCCCTGCTCCTGCCTCTTCCGCCACCCGCCATCTCGACCAACACCCATTGCTGCTGAAACTGCCTCCGCCGCCATCACCGTCTCTACCAACACTCCCTCCTCCACCTCTGCTGCACACGTGTTGCGGTTCATTAGCATGGATGAGTAATTCCTTCGCCCGCGGGTCCATACATCACCGTGTCCCGGGGTTAAGGCAATGCATTAGCCGGGTGACACCGCGCTCTTAGGTGAACACGCCACGCGGCGGGTAGGAACCGTAAACCGCGGTCGAACGGCGACTGTCGCATTGGCGGACGAACCTATAACGCCTCGTCCCCTTCTCCGCACCCCACAACTGTCATTCCTTGAGCAAATTGTTCAAAGCATTCGTGTCATTGCACAACAGCAAATTTGCGAAATAAATGTATGTTTCTCACTTCTATTTGTAAGTTTGTTAATACTGTATTTAACGTAGCGATACTCGGGCCAACAGCAATTCCCCGGGCACATCCATGTGGCCCCGAAAATTTCGTTACGTCCTTTCACCATCTGAGAAAGAAGGTATTACTCGGGCGACGACACAAGCGATTTTGAATTTAGCATAGAGGCTTCTTTCAGGCTTGAGAATCTTTTACACGCAAAAAATCTATAACGTGGGACATCCGGCTTTACTTCCCCGTTGAAGGAAGGCGTATGAAGGATGCTTTCGCCCTTGAAAGTCGATGGCTTCGATCTGGTTCACACCGTCAAACTTTGGTACAACAGCCCGATTCGCTAATCGTCATACCACCGAACTCGTTATACCTGAACTCGATGTTTTGGACACGAAAATAATGATAAAAATGCCCTGTTAGTTATTTCACCAGAAGCACAGATTATCTGAGAGCGGGATTTGTCGAATTTCTCCTTCCCCAGACGAGCCTACAAACTATGTTAATATCTCAATAGAAGTAGTTCATGTTCCTTTATCTCGCGTCCGCAAGGAACCGTGTTAGAAAGCAACAAATCAACAAGTCGACTATTCATCATGTGCCGCATAGCGAGCGCTACAAATACATTATACACTCTCCTTTAGTGAGAGTTAGTGCGGACGTGTATTTCCTGTGCGTTCCGACGCAAATTAAGCACTGTGAATTGCTGAGATTGTTTTGTAACAAAGGGTAAAATTTCGTGATATTTGTTCCGACAGTTATTAATTATGCTACGTAAATGTGTGAACGGTTCTGTTACACTTCTTATTAAGTAGCGCTAGCTTCCGGACGATGAAATACAATCCCTTTAATGAAAAAAATTTTTTTTGAAATTTCTGCCTTCTAGGTTACAGAGGTGCGACATATATGCTGCCAAATGTACGGACCTTCTTAACGTTTTAGATCTCCAATGCCCTGGATATGGCGTGAGGGAAAGAATAATTTAGTTTTTTGCTTTCAAAGGATGCCACCATCGATGGAAAATGAAACGAAATGAAACCTTTTATTTCCAATTATTTCACACACAATTATTACACAATTATTTCCTTGAGAATTCCGATTTTCAGGGGTAACGATACAAAAGTCTGTGTGAACGGTTCCTCGTGCTGGCGTTGCAATACATCACACTAACTTTTAGCAAACGTTTTATCCCAGCCGATTCTCCTTGCCACTTTTGAGATTATGACTAAGAGGTGTCTCTATTATGTAATTCATCACAAAAAATAAGGTGGGTTATTTTTCCGTAATCCATACCCACGTCGTGTACACTTAAACATATAGAAAAATTGTAATTTTAAACTGTTTTTCTTTTACTTTTAGAGTACCAAGAACGAAGGTGTAAATAACGTGCATTTTTCAAAAATTAAGAATATTTGTGCCTGAAGATGATCAACATCGTCGAAACGTGCTGATACATTAAAGGTGTTTGTGTCTAAAGAAGGTTTACTATATTTTAAAGATTAAAAAAAATAGAAAAATAACTGTCTTTAAAACCATGGAACTTTAGTTTATCATAAAAGAATAAGAGTAATTTATTTGCCACTCTCAGACGGAGGTCGGATTATATATATATATATATATATATATATATATATATATATATATATATATTATATCTATAAGAAATGAAGAGTTTCCATTGATACATAGAAATTAAGTCTTAGTTCATTTACTCCGTAACAGTTATTTTCAATTCCTTTTGATTATGACGTAAGAAATAATTCTGACTACTAATTTCAATAATATATTACAAATATAAATGGTAAATAAGGACACATAAGGTATCACTATATTTAATGGAGTCCGGTAAGTCTACAATCAATACTAATGTTTCCTCTGTGACTGAAACATAGGGCAATTCATTTCACAGAAAAATAATGTCCTTTAAAACATCAAAAAGGAACCGGGAAAATGAATACACAGCGCCCACCCCCTTCTCCACATTTAACGTGGTCTCGACAAACAATTTCAACCAGCTTTGATTCTCAACAAACCTTATGAAGGAAATTGGAGTACACGTACAATTGCTGACAATTTTTGCTGGATGGTCGCAAGAGATACTTCTGAACTATCATACAAGAGAAAAGGAATCCGCTCTACGTCTATCACAACTTGCAAAAGGAGAGCCGGGGATATGGGGTGCTATTTTGGTAGCACTGCAATAAAATAAAATCTTTAGTTTTTTTATGAAAGGAAATACATGTACTATTACTCGGACTATTGACGAAAATTATTCAAATCAAATTTACGAAGAGGTTTCACTAAGCTATAGGCTCCTACTTCAGGTCCCTTATGACTGTCTTCTCTTACTGGTTCCCATATACATATTCTTCTCGGTTTTATTAAATTACTTGTCCCTTTTGTAAGAGGTGTTGACAGGTACTGCAGAAGTCCATATCTGTTCATTCTTTTGAAGATGGTTCCATCTTTTTCCGAGTAAATTTGTTTTACTGGTAGTTCCTTAATTTGAACGCACTCTCTTACTTTTATTTCTGGACAAGTACTGCGTATTTATTACGTTTTATGATTTGACGAAATAATTTCTGGTCATTTGGATGAGCATTTTTTGGTAACTGTTCAATTTTGATTGCTTTGCTTGTTCGAGAGTTGAGGTGGCTTCTCCGGTAAAGTGAGCGAGTATGGATTCCGTGCGCGTCAACTACTGAGATCGTTTGTACCATAATTCCTCAGTAATTCTATATCCGCAAAGGTGGAAGTGTTTCTCCGCAGGAACGTGAAATTCGGAAGCGATTTTCTAGACAGCTTGCTGGTTTCCAATCTCTAGGTGCCTCCCCCAGAAGGACACCGTCCTGAATAGGCGGAAAACTGAGCTCTTGATTGGTCTATGCACATTAGTGATAGCGTATTGCATGTACATGCAATTGTGTGTGTAAACGGAGAGGAGGTGGCAAGGATAAGAAAGCAAAGATCGCTAGCAGACTGTGGTCAGTCTGTGAAAGAACTGCTCCGGCACTCATCTGATATTGGTCGACGAAACCACAGAAACTACTAATCAAAGCGGTCATACACTAGGATTCTCTTACAGGCAGTGGTTGAATGCAACACGGTTATGAAGCTAGAGTTCCGACGGCACCGGAACTTGAACCCCCGGATCATGATGTTGCAAGTTCGAAGATGTTGCCGTTGAGCTACTGCGGCCGGTGTTGGGTACTGACTATCATCTACTGTAGCCAGCTTGAAGCGGCTTATTGAATCTCTACTCGCCGAGCGATATAATGGGCAGCTGGACACGACGCGTAGTCCAGGAACAGTACAATGCCCATGAGATGCTGCGAAGGAGTGTTACCAATACCAGGCTGCAACCGATACTCCGTCTCGCAGTAATTCGCTCGTGGCAGTTCGCTTATTGTGCACGTATTAGGCACGTTATAATGTTACTCGCAGTTCCTGGTCTTGCGAACGCAGACCCCGTTTAACACGAGAGTTAAGATTTTCTGGTACTCGACTCAGTAAAGAACAGTAAATTTTTAACTCTAAGACAAAAACAGACCAATATGTTTCAGATAAATATTATGCAAAGATTTATCTAATATTTGGACTGTTTGATGCAGTATCTTTGTGAACCCGTTCTCACGAGTCAAACAATAGTTTTTCTCAAAATTATGAATTGGTCAAAAGCGTCCAGGGATAGGTAAAGGAGCTACAAAGGACGAGGAAAAGAAATTAAACATTTTCACCACTGCCAGGCTAGTGGTGTAGGCCAAGAAACGATCCAACACATAACTAAGGGTTGCAGTATGCTGGCTACAACGGATTATAAACAGAGGCACAGTATGGTAGCACGAATCATCCACGCCAAACTTGCAAGGAAATGTAGTTTTGAATTTGATACACCCTATTGCAAGTACCATCTAAAACATGCCATCGAGAACATCTATAAGCTATACTGGGGCCGAAGCGTTTTGGCTGACAGAACAATCCATCATAACAGCCCGAATATGGTATTATTGTACACATCTAAAAGAAAACTATGGCTGATCGACAAAGCAATTGATACTGGCAAAGGACACACAAAAAGAAAATTCAAAAGGAAAGAGAACTAACACAAGTTGTAAAGGAGCAGTGGCATGTATTGGATGTGGAGATTGTAACGATCGTCCTCTCTGCAACAGGTGTGTTACCTATCGTCCTAAAGCACTCTCTGAATAAACTGGGGATGGAGATGAACATTAACATCAATACACAGAAAGCTGTGATTCTGAGCACGCGTTCTTTAGTGAGAAGATTTATGGGATCCTAAATAAATTCACGAGTTAAAAATTATTTACTGTTAAATTTATAAATTAATATAAGTGTGTAAATTTATATTTGTAGAATTGATAACCTTCTAATTAGGTCTTAATTAAAGTATGTTTGTTAAATGTATTGTACTACGGAAATCATGCTTTGATAGAAATATCTGTGTGATTACAAAATAATGTACCAGAAAGATGTGAAATATTAATATTAATAATAATAATAATAATAATAATAATAATAATAATAATAATAATAATGGATTTGAAGACCCAGGAGATATTTCAATTCCATCCTAGACATATTGAGTTTTGCAAGGCTACGAGTAGTATGAAGTCGTGGAGTACCAGGTTACTAATATACGAACAGTAGAAAATCATTTCGTACAGCGGAAAGGAGGCAGTAGAAACAAATATTGAGATCAACGGGGGTATTGTTCAAGGAGATTCGCTATCCCCTTTGCTGCAACCCACTATCTAGTCAGTTGTCGCAAAATGACATTGGCACAATCTCCATGATGATGAAGGACCAGTATTACATTTGTTTTACATGGATCTACAAAGTGTTTGCTAAGATTGAAGTGACTCTCTTTCAAATGTTGTCTGTCGTGAATGACTTTAGCAATGATATCTGCATGAAGTTTGGTCTTGACAACTGTGCGAAAATCGATTTAAATAGAGGCAACGTGAGAAGTAAGAGAGCATTGAAGTTGATATGCACACTGTGATTCAAGATATTCAGCCAGAAAAAACTTACAAATATCTGGACATTGAAGAATCTCCATCTCGAACGACACAATGAAAGAGAGAATTTGTATGGACTATTACAGAAGAATTAAACTTATCTTGCAGTCCGCCCTGTACTCCAGGAATAAAATATCTGCAATTGCGAGTTTTTCTGTGCCTGTAGTCGAGTACAGTTACGAACTAGTGAAGTGGACTCAGAAAGAATTTCGAATCATGGATGGAAAAACTGCTAACAATGTATCATGTCGCCCAACATCAAGCTGATGTACATAGACTTAATGTGTCTAGGGAAGAGGAGGGAGAGGCCCCAAACAAATTTAAGCGTCCTGGCACAATGCAATAGTCGGGATGGGAAACCGTAGTCAGTCATCAAGATGACCCTCTAATGAGGCAGGTCATCGAACTAACTCCGAGAAATCCAACCAAAGAATAGGGAACAGACGCATTGTTAGTGTACCAAGAAGAATAGCAAGAAAACAATGCAAGACACGCAGAATTATACAGAATTTCTGCTGCTACTAAAAATGAAATGTGATTTACAAAAAAATGTTAAAGAAATTGTGGAGAGACAAACTACTCCATGGACAATATCTGTAAAGAATGGACAAGGTGCAGATAAAACAAATTCACTCGTTTATGGGGCTTAAAAGGGGAAGAATGAAGCCAGAATCGGAAGCAGTTCTCATAGCTGCCCAGGATCAGGCATTGAGAACACATTATGATAAAGCGGTTCGCAAAATTTCTCAAGATGATAAATGCCGCATCTGCCAGGAACAAGTAAAAACCATTGATCATACCGTTTCAGCATGTCCAATTCTAGCAAATACCGAATACTTGAAGAGACACGACAGGGTGTGTAGTTACCTCCACTGTCAGATCTGTACCGCTCTCGAAATTAAAAACACATGCCCCAAATGGTACGAATTCTCACCAAAAACGGTGATATACATTGGTCCCTATACAATATTGTACGGCCAAAATAAGCGGATCGCACGATAGCAGCAAACAAGCCGGATATTGTTATCCGCGATTTGGAGAACAAATCGTGTCTACTTTTAGATGTTGCTGTGCATTGCGATCAAAACTACGCAACCACCGGCAGATAAACGTTTCAAATACAAGTGTTTGGAAATCGAAGATCATCCGAATGTGGGGCGTAAAAGCAGAAGTTGTACGATAGTCATCGGAGCTGTGGGATTTGTTCGGCAAAATTTGTGTCAGAACGTAGATAAACTCCCAGGTCATTCGAAATATTACGCGCAATCCTACCTGTCAGCGAATACTTCTAAACTGAATCTACATACAGCTACAAGTATTTACTGAAAAAAGCACGGAAAACAAGCGAGACGAGCAGTTGTTGCGACCAAGCTGAGAAATAACTTGGAAATAACTTCTGCTGATCTAGCCGTGATCCACAGCTCGGCGACAGATCAATTTGCGAGTCAAACTCGATCCGAGTCAGACACGTTGATTCGTTTCAAATGCGCGGAGAAACGTACAACGGGTTCATGTACAACGTACATCAAGTTCATTCGGATCAACTCAGGTATCGGTAAATATCAAGATTGAACTTACCTACAACACGTAAATTTTGGAGACCTACCTCATACTAATTCATCTTATCAACACAAAACATATGAAGAAAATACATTTACGTCCGGTTGGCCCATATCGTGAAGGCAGTAGTGCCGTAGCGATTTTGGACTGAAGGATCCGCGTTTGGGTTCGGGCATGATTGAATTTGTGTTATTCCTTTCACCTCTCACAATCACCATATCTCACCATACTGTTAACCAAATCGTTAATCTATAGTGGTTGCTAATGACCTTAATAATAATAATAATAATAATAATAATAATAATAATAATAAAACAATAATAATAACAATAACAAAACAATAATAATAACAATAAAAATAATAATAATAACGAAGCACATTTAATTTTCAACGATAAATGCTGGTTGAAGAACGCCTTCAGAACAACAATATTTCGCTCAGGTGAATGTGCCGAGAGTCACACTGTACATCGCGAAGCTCGGATCCGAGTGCAAGTGGTTGGAGGGTGAAGAGAAGAGGATGGAGGGCCCAGACTCCTGGAGAGAATAGGGCGGACGCGGACACCACTGCAAATGACGTGTTTCAGGCGCCCTGCCAAAGCCGCATGTCACGCAGTTGCTCTCAGCCCCTCGACCCTTTTGATCGCGCTGAAATGTGTTACGCGACGATGGGCTTACCTGGTGCTAATTCAAATAAGGACATCGCCATGTTCCTACCTGCTCCTCTATACTCGCGAGCGATCGTGTTGTCGGCTCTCTTGGGCCTGTTATCCAGAAAGGATCTACAGACGGATGGCGATGTATGGCTCAGAGTTTATTGCCTGCAAATAGAATTTGAATGGCCGTGACTAACCAGCGCCATGTATTCAAGGAGTGAGCAAACAGCGCTATTAGTGGAAATAAAAATGAAAATTAGTCCATCTCATGCACTGGGATTGTCAAGATATTCTCAATAGGTTACTCGTAAGGGGATTGGGTAGCATGTCGTAGTTGCTTCTAACCACAACTCTGCATCATCGCCGCAACACCGCCCCACCAACGCAACACCGCCCCACCAACGCAACACCGCCCCACCAACGCAACACCGCCCCACCAACGCAACACCGCACCGTCTTCAACACAATGCCATCACCTCCACCACATCATGACAATATTACGACGTTTACGTGACAAGGGCGAAACGGGTAATTCACGCACGAATCGAGTTTGTCGTCCGAGCGTAACGATGACGACAGACCAGTGCGGGAACATCAGGAGCTACTGGATTTCGCGCACGGCGAGATAAAAAAAATTATTCTTGTGTATTTTATACTGTCTGCACTATTATAAATAATATTGATATTTCATTTTAGTACGAAGGTAAAATATACTTCACATATCTAAAGGATATGACAGACCACAAAAAATTGCTAAAGTAAGTTAAAGTACATAATTCTGCGTCTTCCTTCAGTCGCCAGTTCGAGCACATGGGTGAAGATTAAATGAAAATACATGTTAATGTTTTTGCAAAGCCTCTTTTCTATCTTCCTCTTTTCTCTATTTATGACGAATAATGAAAGCTTGCAACATATAAATTGGGAAAATTATGAGTTAATAAAAAGAATAAATCAATGAGAGTAACATTTTGCAACTTTTAGACTATATGGTCTGACAATCTGGTACTTCACTTACAAAGTAGGTAAAGCAGAACAAAAGATGAAAGCGAAATTCCAATAAAGGACATGCGAGCATATAGAGTTCATTTTCCCGTTGGGAGAGCTCTCCTTTATTATTGGAAAATTATAACACACGCTTTTGCAACGAAGAAAGTTTAATAAGGTCTTTCATGAAGGGGATGCAATTAACCCTGATTAAAGGTACAGATTCGATGATTTCATTTCTGTACTTTTTTATTATGTATTGCTTTTTAGCAGAAACTCATTTAATCAGTATTACATGGTTGTTCCTAGATTAACAAGTACTTGCAGTGTCTGAGAAAATGGTAAAAAGTAAACTATATTACCTGTAACTGGGCTCATAATTCGTAAATCAATTCTGTATTGCAGTTACAGAATACTTTCATGGTTGTGGGAAAGTATACTGTTTTCAAATGAGCGCAGAATTGAAATGTGACTGCACATTTCAAATTTTGTGCAAAAAGATAGGCAGTTCAGAGAGAGTGGAAATCGCGTATTAATCGATAACTATAAATGAAAATAGCCATTTATATAATTAATATAGAAAGTTATGTTTCTGACCTATGAATGGAATGTTGATCGGAGACGACGATAGAAGGCGTGACCAGCATTTTGAAATAAATATGCCAAAGACGCTTTCGTACAAATTGCGTAGAGTATTTTTAAGTTTATGAAACGTTTCAAGTTTATACTGTTGGAATCATTCTCAATATGCGAGACGGAATCCATGTTGATTTATGTCGAACCAATGTTTTGTTTCCTTTGCAGTATGCTGCTGTTTTAAATGACCGTGACTTCTTGTGGTACGCTCACGGCAAAAAGTCGAGCGTACCTGTACCGTAAAGTAACATTTTCCGATGAGTAATCAGTGTAGGCAAGCAGTAGATTCCATACACGAGTTTTGAAAAATTTTGGAAACCGGTATCGAGAGGACTGGTGTTACGAGCGAAATATGAAACGAGTTGAATGATGATGCATGTTCTCTTATGGAGAGAATTATGGGAGGGGAAATAAGAAAATGGTAACAGAGTCAACTTAAGATCTAGTTATTTACCCAATAAGTAAAGCTGTATCAATAAAATTAGGAAAAAAAAACTCTTGTATGTATCACGAGCATTAACATTTCAGGCGGAACATTAATAATCTCAGGTGGCATCAAGCTCTCGGTTTAAAGGCCTTTGGGATTTTTGTCTCCGGTCGATCATTACAACCCTCATATAACGCCCTTGGTACATAAATAACTGTTAGACCAAAAATTATGATGCCTTTTTATTTTTTCGCCTGGTTTGGGACATCCTATACAGGTTTGGAGTGAATTGCTGCGCGACAATCCACAGTTGTAGATAACTCGCATTTCACTAGTGTGGTTTTTCCGGGAGAAATCAATCCGCGAAATCATTAATGGTCATTAAGTGCCACAACTGATTAAAGCCGCTGTGAGGTTGAAACATGAATGAAAAGTTCTGGAAGTGATAAAAAATTAGTACTGACAAACCCGATGACTGCCACAGTGAAATGACATATCAATGGAGCTTTCAATAAAAGTAATTTTGAACGTCACACTATCTCGTCTCTTTCAGGCTTTTTGTTCAGAGTCCCTTGATCCACTGAATGGTTGGCCAGAAGGCCCCTTGCTTTGCCAGTAAATGCTCAATGTAGCCTGTCTCCCTCCTAAATGTCAAACTCAGTGTTACTCCTCTTTTTCAATAAACATTATACAAATAAAATAAATATCATACATTCAAGTGTTAGAGTTATTTAGAATTCAAACTATTAAAGGAAGTATCAAAAGATGATATACCACCGACTGAAATCCACTTTAAAAACAGCAGATTCGCTTCACGGACACATTTCAATATTCTAATTTTTGCTGGTCAGGTTGGACCATGCCGCATGTAATATTCTTACAGAGTGAACGAAAATAACTAATTATACTGGTAGTGTGTTTGTGTTAAGGATTATTGCTGCATTCGAAGAAAAAAATTTAAAATCAGGGCTGACATCAATTGATTAGATATTATAGCGAAATATTTATTATCGTATAATTCTGAAGAACAATGAAAATAAAATAAATCAATTCTCAATTTATCAATTTATCTTACATGTTTGGAAACTTTTTTGGAAAGGGTATTTTAGAGGCTTTTTATGGCCAACGGTACTCAAACCACTTTACTATTTGTACATTTAAAAGCGGTATTGAAACATTTACCCAAATTTGCTTGACCTTAATTTCGCACTTGTCTTAGCCGTGAATAAAAACTTTGATTTCAAGGTACTTCTTTCGGCATACTTTTGCATCAAAACCAACAACAAAAATACAACGACTTAAAAAACTCAGGTTTACCAATAAATTACGATATTGGTTTCAATATTTCATGCAATATTATTCTTTTTAATTCTGCTCTTATTCGTACAGGTGACTTTATCATTGCTTTAGATACGTCCATGATGGTTAACGCACGGAGAACGTTTTCCTCGTAAAATGACCACAGAAGCACTAGGTGTGTACTGAATTCATCTAGGAAGTTTTGAAACCTTGCGGTGATTTAAACAAGTAAGCGTCCCGATATTTCTCTAAAATAAAATAGCTGTTCGGTAAAGATATTTAATCGCCACGGTGATTATGGAAGCTAATAATTCTTTTATACTACATGCACATCGGCACCCGGGCCTCTGTTTTATTTCTTCTATATTTCACGAGCACCTTTATGTCGCATCATTCATGGGCCTGTATACGAGCCACTTCGTGAAGGCAACACAAAAAATGAGGGCCACCAGATGGCAGCTCTGCTGCTCATCTTTATAACAAATAAGTAATAGTTCTCCAAACTAAGTGATACGTCTCAAGAAAGTAATGGCCACGTGACGTTTCCAATTTTGGAAAATCTAAAGCAATTTTCAACGTCTTGCTTTTTATAGAGAGATATGTTTGAAATATAGATATTCGATATTGGAGCAACAGTGGTCATATTGGATCTCAAGATTTCTGGCGAGCTCCGCGAATTCCGCCCCACCAGAGGGAGCCCTGCCGCAACGAAGGCCCAGGCGAACTGAAGGTGAAAAGGAGGACGAGATAGGCAGGAGGAGAAAAGGAGTAGGAGAGAAAAAACACGAAAGGGAGAAGGAAGGAGTGGAGGAATGGAGGATGAGGAAGGAGAGGAGGAGGACATAGAGGAGATGGAGCAGACGAGAAGGTGAAGGAAGCAGCAGAGGAGTGGAGAAAGCAGAGGAGGGGGGGAAAGCAGAGGAGGGGAGAAAGCAGAGGAGAAAGCAGACTTGGAGGAAACAGAGGAGGAGGTGGAGGAAATAGACTAGGAGAAGGAAATGGAAGAAATATAGGAGGAGGAGAAAGTAGGCGAGGATGTGAAAGAAGCAGAGGAGATGGAGGAAGCAGAGGACTAGGTGAAGGAAGCGGTGGAGGAGATGGTGAAAGAAGTGGAGAAGGTGGAGGAAGCGGGTGAGATGGAAGAGGCGACGTTGAAAGAAACGGCAGTGGGGGAAGACGGAGGAGGTAGCAGTAGCGGAGGAGGCGGCGGTGGCTGGAAACTATTTTAAAGTTCCCTCTCGCCTCTAATTCATGCCTCTAATTCAAGTTCTAGCCCAGAAACATATTTTTTTCTTTCAGGTTTTTGCGAGGATAGAGCACGGTACACTGAATTCAATGGCCGAAAACCATTTTCATTTAAACTTGAATTTTCAATAAATAAATGTGTATTTTTTTAAAATGTCTCACCCTTCTTTTGGTTAGGACATTTTTACGTGTTGGCTCAAATGTTAGTAGGGTAGATGAAGTAATATTATCTAACCGTGTGAAACAATTCAAGAAAATATACGCTGTTGTAACACAATTATGTTTTGAAGTATTATACTATATACGAATATAGATATCGCATACACAATTTGTTCAGTATAATTTATACTTCTAGAGAATGCTACTAACAAGAGGTATTGTGTCATAAATAAACTTCTGAAAATCGGTATCTTATCTTTATTCTTTTTAGTTAAGCAGTTTTGGTTGTCAGGAAGTTCCACTGAATTCATGTCTGTTGAGTAACCTCACTTGGACTGTAAAATTTGTTAATTATTGAAGATTAATAAGTTGTTTGACCATATTATGTAATGAAAAATTTGAGATAAAATAGAATTGTCTCCACATTTAAATAGGAAGCATCCAGGTAACAGCTCATTTGATATTAACCTGAAAGGTTAATAACACGGATGTTTAGAACCTAAAAAAATTAGAAACATACAAGCATTTGTTATCTAAAAATTAGATACTATGGCCAAACATACGACTAAAAGTTTTGGTTGCATTTTCATAAGCTTAAAAAATACCTTTTCCGCTGTTTAAATAAACATTATATTGAAAATATACTTTTAAAATCTAGCACATTTCACAGTTCACACTTTCTGTTACGTCCCCGGGCGTTCATGTACAGTACCCCTCCAAAATTAAAATCTCTGTTTTTAGTTCTAGGGGTCACGACATCAGGCCAATCGATCGGGGAATATCAATTTTGTAGAAAAGCGGCTGAACGGTTTAGATGCTAGCGTTGTTCACAGATGGACGGACAGACGTTTTGCAGCCATTCGATTTTTCGGAATCAAGGGCCTTCAAAACATGGGTCCTGTCTATCTCACGTAATAAAGGATATTTTTTCAATTCAGTAACTGGAATTATCCATTAAATTATCCCCTATTTGTTACCAGGGCCCTATAATAAGACCTTTTCTACCGAAAATTCGCCGTTTTTCACGCAGCATTACACAACTCTCTCTACTCCGTAGCGAGAAAGTAAAATTGTAAAAAAATTAGATAATTCGGAGATATGAAAAATAAATGTCAGACGACAGCAAGCAAGGATGCGAAAATGGAATCAAAAAGATAAAAATATAACCATTGTAGAATCACGACCATTGATGGATAATAAAATAAAATTGGTTCACGGGATTGGTCATTGTGGTTAAAGAAACAATTAGTTGCGCCAACGTTTCAAAATATTTAATTTCTTCATCAGGGCTAGAGTATAAACAATGAACAGTTCATGATGACAACAACCATTACAATAAATTGATTCATTAATTAATTAACAATTACACACACAAAAAGAAAAACAAATAATAATAATAATAATAATAATAATAATAATAATAATAATAATAATAAATTATAAATTAAGGTAAATAAAACGCCAAATAAAGAAAATATACAGCTTACCAATAATCATAACGGTAAAGTTTAATTTCAAGTCACCACACCCAACTCCACATGGAGTTGCTGAAACAAGTGGGTAAATCGCGTGTCAAGTGTGAATTTCGAAACGTTGGCGCAACTAATTGTTTCTCTAACCACAATGACCAATCCCGTCAACCGATTTTATTTTATTGATAACAATATAACAAAAAATACGAAAATTCATGGAAAAATGTGACCATAATATGAAAAATTAACGGCAAATGACCAAAGGGTTAAAAAAGCCAAAATATGATTTAATGCGAAAATTTCATAATTTTAGTCATTGTAGATAATACCATGCCAATACCATGTTCCATGTAAATAAAGCAAAGATAAAATATGACATGTAAACATCCGGGATTTGATGTAACACTAGTACATCTTAACCTTCGCGTTCTAGGAAGACAAACTTATGAATTAAGTATTTGTAAATAATTCATTGGCAATATTGCCGACGATTGTTACTATTTATTTGAGATTCTTCGTCTACGAAGTTCTTCTCATCCTGTCACATTTATCTCCTGTATTACTATTCCATTATATTCATACACATTTCATTTCACATCACCACCAGTGTTGCGCGCATACAATTTCCAAGATATCGCAAAATATATTCTGCTTAGTTTCCTGCCTATGCGTTTACTACAATCCTGACCACTGCATATGTAAATTATTCTTTTCGTGCTTCCAAAAGAGAATTCCACATCAACTATTCAAGTACTTTTCTACCATTTCTTTGTTTCCCCAACCCCGAAAACAATTATCTGAAAATCGGAAAAACGATACTAAAGAATTCTTTTAAAACAGTTGGGCTTTATTCATGTGCACTAACCTCACTTGAGAATACTTCGTAATTGGGTTTTGCTTCGTCTTTCGTGCTATAAAGAAAAATTATTTCGTGCAAAAATTACAAACTGGGATGTAACTTTGATATACATTGTACAATTAGCATCCTAAATAATTCTACACCGCAATATATTTTTGACCATACGTGAGAGTTGTCTCATTTTGAATTACAAAGCGAAAGAGATACATTTTCTCTCGTATAAGAACATTAGAGTTAGATCAAGCTGAGGAGTAATAGCAAAATACAGTGGGCAATATGTGAAAAAATCACCATTACCTGTACAAGTGTATTCTATATAAGATATTTAGTTTTTGCCAGATTTACGCATTTTTATCCCTGACCAGTGACGTATGCAATTATAATTCGATCCAACGCTGTTTCGACTACTGAACCGCATTAAACCAAGAAAAAATAATGCATTAAATAAAGAACAAAGACAAACTGTGTTATGAAGCGACGCTGAAGGGAATTACAGGCTGAAGCACGTGTTACTAGATTCTTCAGCCAAAAACTTAAAATTTTCATAAAATTTACTTTTCCCGAGTTCTTGAGTTCGTGGAGAATCAAATGAAACAATTCCGAAATTTGCTGATCTGGTGGTCGAGATCGCTAAGGCAATAGTGCAGTAGGGATCTCGGACCGAAGGATCGCGAGTTCGAGTCCCGCCTCGGTCATGGTTGTATTGCGCTCGTCCTTTCATCCCCTATCATCATCATATCGTGCCATACTCATAGTTACTATAGCGGTACACGCAATAGTGGTCGCTAATGACTTAGAAGTTGATGCGACCTTAAATTAAAAAATCCAAAATTTATATGTATGAACTCATATTGCAAAACATATGTACTCACAAACAAAACAAAATTGGAAAACAACTAATTTGCATGCCCTCTTGACTCCTCTTTCGTCAAACGGGAAATTTATTCCTGAAGAAAAGCTAACCGATATTCGATCTCTAATGAACTTGATACCAAATGATGCCAAAGCGTTTTACCGCAAGTTTTTTATTTTAATTTTGTTATTGAGGATGACATTGGCGACTTAATTTTGTTGATAGTGAAATGTCAAATTAAGAAAAGTTAAGTATTTTTCAATTACTTATTGCATTTTTTAAGTATTCATATAAGTGTTCAGTTTCAATCCCTCTAAAACATATACTTACATTTACACTTTTAAAGATATTTTCTTATAACATTGTCACTTATTATTATTTAATTATTTCCAGAAATGTTTGTAATATTGCATTAGAAATGTTTCCTAATGTTCATAATCATATAGGAAGTGTTTTACAGGTCATATAACAAGTTGTTACTTCAATAAAGAGGCAAAGAAAAGGTGAAAACATTCAATATAACGATCAATATAACGATTTTGCGCTTGGTCATTTGATACATTACACCGTCCATTTGTAACCCATTACCAGAATTATTGTATTTTTTATACGAAATATGTTTAGTGTTGTCTCGGAGGTTAGAAAAACCTATTTAATAGAAGAATAGCACTTTTAGAAATATTGATAAAAATATATTTAGAGATTTTACATTGAATTTAAAAAAATCATAATAGGTAATGAGCTAAGCGCCTAATATCTGGAACAGATTGGAAAGCCCTCAGATTACCAACAATGGTGGTTAAGTACTTGTGGAAAACTTGGAGAGCGGGACATATTTAAACATCCACTTTGAGAAGCGGTTGAGGACACATTTGGAAGCTTGTGGAACGGTTTCATTTCTTCGTAGAATGTCAAAATTGGGAGACGTTTTATCTAGTTACAACGCAAAAATGTAAGGAAATCTATAACATGAGCACTTATGACCATAAACTTAATTGAAAAAAGAGTTTTTGTAAAGTAAACTTTAAATAATAACACTGGTCTATAAAAATATTTTTGTACAAGAATGAAAATAAACGATTTTAGAAGTATGTTTAAATCTGAATTCAAATATTTCAGTTTTTCCCCATCAGGCTGGAGTTTATGTGATATTTGTTTGATTTTTTAAATATTTTTGCAATAAAATCGGTAACTAGCTATCTAACTCAAAACGATATACTACTCATTCTCACTTGAAAGTGGCAGGTAGTGATTTAGTAAAACTAATTTCATATTTTCACATATCCGTTTTCTATTTTCATATATCAGCGGATTACGCTTCAGATATTGGTGTAGGTTCATTGCCAATTTGTACCAGCACAACTGACAAACTAACTTTCGGGGAGTCTTTGAATCATCGTTACACATTTGGCCGGGGCCCTAAATACAACATATATTTGGGGCCCCGTTTTTTAACAAATCACTAACTTGAGAACCAAAGTAAAGTTGTTAGCAATTTTTCACAAGTGGCGCGAAATTTTACATTTGAGAGTTGAGGATAGCCACCACAAATATACCAGAAATTATCTGCATGATTTACATTTTATTGGGATTATTAAAAAATAAAGCCCTAAAACACAACTTACACATTTCTAAACAGAAAAGAAACTGATATACACTAGTGCTATTCATGCTAAAAAATGCATCCACCTCAGTAAAGACACCACAATGCCAGATTAACATTTGTGAAGATTTTAAAACATTAATGAACCTGCACAGTGTTGTCTATTGGTGCTGCTTTAACATGAAATTACATAAATGCCCTTAAATACAGTTTGAATAAAATTACTACATAACAAATAAATGTTCCTATGACAGCGCAATGAGAATGATAAAATCAGATTTTAAATACACATGTCACAATAAAATTGTGCCTGTTGGAAAAATTCTGACTGCATACGTGGATATGAATTCAGCATGAAAAAATGCACTAATCAGATTTCTTGTGAAGAAAACCTGGTCGTCCAATGTAATTAGTTACTGTTCTAAAACTCCGTTGAGTATTTTCTTAAGCCGCGCGGCCCTTCCTCCTCACATCCCACCCCCTTACCCATCTGAAGGCGTCATCGCCATTCGATTCCACCCCCTGGAGGTCCAGCGCTGTGATGTCGGCACGTCCTACGTCCCCGCAGCATAAGGACAGTGGATTAACGCTCGGCGATATCAATCCGTCCCGCATCATCGTGGGGCGGCCCGCTGCGACCCTTCGAGTCCGACACCCTCGCCCCCTCGCTCCGCCGCCGCCGCCGCCGGGTCATTCCCCCGCCGTCATCCATTCCGCCCCCGCGCGCCCGCATACTCCTCCGCCGCCCAGAGGCCCGCGCCCTCCGCCCCGCCCACGCCATCCCACGCCGCGCCATTCGTTCTCCGAACTTTCGTTTCCTTCGACGCGGGCGACTCGTCCCGTCTGCAGGCGGCCGCCGTTGCCAGCCCTCGCGATCGACTGCGAGAGCTCAGAGGCACCAACATCGCTGGCTGGGAGGTCTACTGGACAAAGTAGCTGCCCTGGTAGGTAGATGCCCGAGGTTTCACAGATCAATACCAGGTGAATTCCTGAGCAATACTCTCACAAACGAGCCACGGACCACCCGTGAGCTTTCCTTCTTCATGCTTATACACACATGTACCACACTTCCACAGATGTCGGGAAACTCATCTGAAGCTTGGTGCTCGCTCCGGCTGGGGCGGTGCCCCCTCTTGGAGGAAACCCCCCGACAAAAGGAGGTGGTAGGTCAGCGCTGGATGTCGTCGTACCAACGAGGGAGATCCACGCTACCTTCGCCGAAATAGCAATTCGTACACCTTCTAGATTTAAGACTTGAGTTATTGAAGCACCCGGAAAAAAATATTCCGATATTCATTTTTCATTAAATGTCCCCTTTGCGTGGATATTGCGAAAGAAGTTTCCCAAATTTCTGTAGGACGGTTTAAAGTCGTCATTTATAAAGTGCATAAAAAATAAATAAATAAAAATGCCCTAAAAGTACATTATTATTTATATATCTGACTTTCTGTATCTTTAATGAATCATACTAAAAAAAACCTGTACCCAATTTGTGAAAAAAAGCAACTACAATCAACACATAGAAAGAAATAGCAATGGTTATAGACAAAATCTCTAGTATAGACATTAGCCAGTGAACATTTTAATACGTTATTTATCTGTACATTATTCAGAGCATCTGTCTCATTCATCAACAAATACGTTTCTACCGAGCGAATAAACGAGAAAACTATCAGGTTGGAGCTACAGCTCGTTTGTTCAATGATCTTCATAAAGGAAAGCTACTCTTTTGTAACTCGCGCCCCGATCATCCATACAGCCAGCCGTTTTCTTGTAACTCAGTTCAGGCTGACAAGCCATTGCGGTATTTTGGTGCCTCACAGATAATTAAAATGTACACCACTTACATTTAAAATCGCCATCTGATTGGCATAGACTCTTTAAAAAGTAATGCAAACGCGGAGGTTTCTTCAACTTTTCTTCATTGAGCTCTAACCACTTTTTTCATAAAATAAAATTTCTAGAAAGTAGTAAATGCTGTAATATTGTACAAGTGAATTAATGACATTTATCTTCCCTTTTTCATTCCGCAATAAATAGTACGACAGGGCGACAATATCAGGTTTTCGCAAGACAATTACATGTTTATTATTCTTGACTTGGTGAATGTTTACCTGTAGTTGTGGTAGTTTAAAATGTAAAATTCGAATATATTAAAACAACTGAAAATATTATGAGATCCATCTACAGTTAATTTCATGCCTTCACATGTACCAATTGGGTGGGTTGCTCCTATCATCCTTTCATGAGCAGTTTGCTCGCTAATGTTGAACCACGTCCCCCAGAAGCGAGCTAATGGTTTTGCTCTGTGTTGGTAGCCGTTTTCATCGAAAGAACATCCTGAAATAACAGTCGTTCGCTTCGAACACCCGATCCTACCCGAACGAACTTCGGTCTTCGGTCTTGACCAAGCGAGAGAACGAAGAATATAATATCCATTCATTTGCGAAATGCGCCTTAGCAAAAAATGAAAGAGAAAACCGTTTCAAACGCGAAGACTTTTAAGGAATCCTCTTATTCTGAAGAGTTTTCGAAAACAATATTTATTTCATCCCATTTTTTACACAACTGCTAACGATATATGATTCAGAAACTACAGTTTCTCATATCTCGCCAGGATTAGTCGAACGCCTGTTCTCTGATTTCACCCACTTTTGCACTGCCTTCCTTAATCTTCCTTTTGCCTAAAATAACAAATTATAAAATTCAATGGGTATTTTAAACAAAGATAATCATTAGACAATCGCATCATAGTGTTTCATTGTTGCTTCAGAAACAAAGCCCAAGAGAAAGCTGTAACCAAACCCGTGGCGCGGACTAATTTTAGACTGATATTCAAGCTTCCTCCCATCCGGTACGTCCCGAAAATGAGACTGTTCTTAGCATCATCCGAATGGAGCAAATTCAGCTTGCGCGAGAGCGAGAGCCGCCCGAACACAAAAAGGTTCACATGGCCATAAAAAGGGAATGGACTGAGTGCGTATGGCCATGAAGAAAGTGCGCGTCGCCCCTCCCGCTGCTCAAACCCTCCATCCTCTTCCCCCCTTCCACCGCCCCCGCGCGAGCATTCATCACCACAAACTCAGCAAGATTAATTTCTGAGTCCAGCCCACGGTCGCATTCAGCTTCGGCTATTTGAGCCCTCGCAGAGGGCCATCCTTGCCCTCGGCCTTGTCGCCGTCCTCTTTCTCATCAGCGCGTCCTCCATGTCGTCCTCTTCGGCGTTGCCCCCTTTTGTGTTTTTGTGAGGGGTCCTACTAAAAGGAGGAGGAGGAGGCGGCGGCGGCGGGAGTGGGAGTGGATGGCTGGGATCGCCGGCTATGGACGCCGTCGAGATGAAGGCATCGGTGAATGCATCGAGAATTCGTAGGGAGTCGGTGACGGCGTGTGCGATAATAAAAGTGTGCGACCAGCGCCAACGTTACAAGGCGAGGGAGGGAATCATTATTGGAATTCAAATGAGAACAAGGCCGATGATTAAGTCACGGACGATAGCTATTTCAAGTACGAAAAAAAATTCGAAGTACCAAAGGGACTACGAAGTATCAAAAGGACTAGGAAGTACCAAAAGGATTACGAATTACCAAAAAGAAGGTGAGCGCCAGCTTGCCAGCGATGTTACAGTTTGTAACAAGCGTTTTTTCTTAATACATTGAAACATATGAACCTGACACCTGAAGTGGATGGGATAAACTATTTCGATACAATAGTGTTTTTACCAAACGAGTTTCGATTTCAGGAATTCCAAATGTATAAGCAAGACGAAGGACGGAAAGGAAAATTGTATACCACTGGATTTATTGATGTTTCCAAGTAGAACTCCAATCATCCGGAGAAGTTTTTGGACACTTCATGCATAATTTCTGCCCTTCGTCAACTAAAGATGCGTATCTCTCTCATGGTCTATTCAACTGGAATGAGGAAATATTAGTACACTTTTTTTAATACAAACATTTAAATATCTGTGTATTTTGGAACGCATTCTTTTATTGTGTACAGTTTAATGTATATGGCAAACATTTTGAAGAACCCACACTCTGTCACTCTAATTTGGTTCCGAATTAAATGCAGTTTCTCATAACACAAGAAACAAAAGCATTGGCTATCATTTCCTCCGTGTTGATTAAGTAAACATTTTTTGTTTAATAAAAATGAATACAACAGTGTGGATAAAAGATACGCACTATAATTCACTTCTGCACTGTGATAACCACAATTACACGTGTGATACATACATTTAGAGGAATCCACAACGGCGGTTCTTTGGTAAAGACGGTAATGGGAAGTATAAAGGCATGGAGAACGCACCACTATATAACCACAGACTGTACTCGTATGCGGACATTTCCGGCAAGAAATGAAATTACTGGAAAATGAATAGGTGTCAGGAAAATATGGCGAATCCAAGTAAGTATCCGAAATATAGACTAAGCGTCTTCGAGAGTGGCGATACGTAATGATAAAGCACGCGTGACCTTTTAATAGTGGTTCACGTAAGAGAGAACACTCCATCTACACTATCAAAGAACCGAAGCTCAAGCGGATGTCACAATAAAAAGTGGGAGGCGGAAATGAAAATGACAGAGACAAGAAAGAGCTCGGCAGGAATAAATATTAGTGGAGACCGTGAACGAAGTGGTTGTTGAATCGGCGCGGAGGAGGCGAGATGGCGTAGGGTGGGCCGAGGATAGTGCAGAGACTGTGGGCGGGAAGCGAATGTTGTAGAGAGGGATGGCG
>BOPP01000070.1:3036943-3048453 GCA_017312745.1 Gryllus bimaculatus | reverse complement strand
CGAACCCCGGCTCCGAACCCCGGCTCCGAACCCCGGCTCCGAACCCCGGCTCCGAACCCCGGCTCCGATCCTTCCTTTGCACTAGATCCGGTTCTCTTCAGCGTCATCATTTCGGTCCACAGACAACCCCCTAAACTTCCTTACACGCAGCCTATTTTGGGCACGGGTAACATGTTCTTGTGTGCCCTCTCTTCGGTTACTGACATTTGCTTGTAGTTTCCTGGAAGCTCCTGATCATTACGTCATCGATCAAAACAAATCTCACTTTTTTCCATCCATGTTGAATTACTAAATCCATGATTCGTGACAAGTAGCTATAATACAGATATACCGGTTCGGGTTCTACGACTTAATTAGTAAAAAAATAACGTTAAGTTGTTTTTATTATTTTTCAGATGAACCTCTCTTCAAATCTTTTTATTTGCTTTCCATTCATTCTTAAATTAGTCTCCTGTTGTTTTTTAAATCATGAAAATTATACACGTTTCACCGAATTCACACGAAAATGTCTTTTACAGACTTTTCTGTGGGCTCTTGGAACAATTTTTACCGTTTATTTTTATTCAAGCAGTGAGATTAATTTAAACATCTATTGCAATGAAAGAAAGTCGTTAATGAGACAAAAATTAGAATTTCCAATTTATAGTTTTAAATTTCGCTCCGTTTTTATAAAAATCTTTTCTTCGCTTACAATTGATCATATAAAGGTGACTAAATTACACGCATCATCACAATATAATTTCAGAGTCCACTGCGCCAGTGCGTTTAACGATGTTCAGTGCGTTTAGTTTAAAAGATATTCTCTTTCTCATTGCATGGTTTCATTCAAACTCATGCCAACAGCGGAAACAATTTGCAAGGCGTAAACTCGTCTGCCATCAGATTTTACTTTAATTTTTCCCATCTGTATTACCCAGTGGCCGTTTCAAATATACGTTCTTCCGCGCTTATCTCCCTTTGTATTTTTTACATTGTCAGAACCACATTAGGAATCTGATCACCTTAAGGTACTTCGTATCACTCATTCAATTTCCTAATATTGTCATATAATTTCTTATTACCAAAAATAAGAGATCTTCCTTGGCGACATCTGCACATCAAAGCGGTATTTCACAAGCCCACTCTCCTCCAAAACATTGACGCTCTTTTTTGCGTAAATGCCCCAAATCAGCAAATCTGCTGAATGGAATCTACGCGTTTTGGTAGGCGCTCCCTAATGAGCTTTTTTTTAATTTTCGCACACAATATGGCAGAGTTTCCATCATTTCAAATATTGCTAATTTTGTCCGCTTTCCTTTCTATAAGAAGAGCCTTCTGACAGTTCACTGCGTGGGCGCCACTTTATCTAGTAGCTCACAACCAGTTTCAAGAAAAAAATGAATATTTTCTGGTCTAATCATATATTTTACAATTTTGGTGTTGATTAAATGGGTAATTATTATATCCAGTATAATAAAGTTCGTGATAATAAAAAGACACATAATGGTCACTTTAGCCACTTGACACTTGTCTACCATTATTCCTTGAAAATAATGGTATATAGACGTTACGCAAAACCTAAAAAAAACGCCTGAACTACATTTGTATTGTGATCATACTAATTTCGGATTCTAACACATCTTTAAAAAACGATTCACAATAAATCACATAAGCATGATGGTGGAATTTAAGATCACATCTGTTAGGTGGAATACTAGACAATGATTTTAGAAATAGGAAATCGTATTTTCAACAGACTGATGCGATCTGCACGACACGAGGTACACCAAGAAAATGGAAAGAGAACGTGATATTCCAGAGGTGGTAGAAGAATGAAGAGAAGAAAGAAAGGTATTGAAAAAAGGCACGTGGCACATAATTTCACGGGTAGGAAGTCCGGAAGGCAGGACTTTTGTCTTTAAAAGCACAACGTAGAAAAAGGGCGAAAAAAATGTCTGCTCCCTCCCCATCTTTGTTTCAGCTCTGATCTTTCTCTCTAGGCACACATTCAGCAACAGTTTCGAAGGCGTTTTCTACACTATTCATTCCCGCAAAACACTTTCTGATGTAATTCTCATTTATTCCATCTTCTCTTCTCCCGTCTCCATCTCCCCATCTTGTTCCATCCATGAAGCTATTCCTCTCCCTTCATTGCTAAGACGTTAAAGAATAGTAGAAAAATCTTAAAAAAATATTCTATCACAATAATATACCAGTGCATTTCTTACTTACTTGCTCTTTCAAGTCGCAGGAGTGTCCCAGAGAAAGGTCGCAAAAAAGTAATATTATGTACTTCTAAATACAAATTATATTCCTTGTTGTTTCTAACACGTACTAACATTCACTCTACGGAGCATATTACGCAAGTTCCCGACGGGTCTCCCGATATGTGTGCTAGTGTAAGGGATGTAAGCGTACGTAAGTTTAAAGGATAAGACTGAGAGACGGACGAACGGACTTTTGCCGTCATTCGATTTTTCGGTATGAAGGACCACAATATCGATTCTGTCTACATCACGTGATACAGGATGTTTTTCTAAATATAGCTACTGGAATGATCCAGTTTTTCCGTTACCATGTTCCTCTAATAAGAGTTTTGCTGTTTAAAATTTGCCATTTTTTTCGACCTTCGCTGGGCTTCTTCGTCACTGGCTGGGCACTTTCGACAGCTGCTGAACTCCTTCGAGATGGCAAAAAACACTCGGCTTGTACCCACATTCATTTACGATAAATAGACAAATAGAGATGAAATTTAAAAGATGAAAGTGAGAGAAAGGGGATTTTTGCAAACAATATTATATTGCATTGTTGCATATGTTGATGGAATGAAATTTGAATTTACATTTGAAGGGGTTATTGGTGTCCATAAGAAAGTAAGAGTAGTAGGATTTGCTCGGAGGACACAAAATAGTATTTTCCGTTTTGCATGTGTGTTATCAGCTCCGCGGGTAGTGGAAGAACGACAAAGTCTCAAGTAATGTCTCTTCATAAATTGTAAAATCCACACTAGACGATTATTGATAAGCTGCGGTGTAAGAGAGCAGTGTAAGCTACAGAGAGAAATAGGGGGATTATGGACAGAGCTGAGAAAAAGGGACACACGGGACGAAAAGGGGCAAAAATGTGCTACAAATATTCCATCTTTCTCAATTAGATAGAAAGTCTCACCCTTTGGTGTTTTTCAGCAGATATATACTTTACCTCAAAAGATAGGTGTCACCGTACAAATACTAATTCTACTGATAGCCACAGCTGTACACAGCATTTAAGCTCTTCGTTTGTTTGAAAATATACACGCAAAGTTGTACAATGTCTTCTTAGTGAATTGTGTATGTTCCTTGTGAGTCGAGAGATTAAAGTGTTTGCACTGAAGAGAATGTATGTCATATAAATTGCAACGAGCGAGAAGGAACTAGTGCCACTCATTTATATCTTAAGTCCAATTGAAATTTTAAAGAATCGCCTGTGGTGGGCAAGAATATTGGACTTCTCCGCGTCTCAGTACATAAGAATCTCAGAACATACGGATATTAGCATTGTAATAAATTTAAAAAAAAACTTTAACGTGTTGTATGGTGAGCGACGAGTCTGGATCGGGAGATTTTAAGTTTTTACTCGCAACCATTCTACGTACCCTAGAAAGCTGTAAGAACAATTTCCAGTCACTTGCTTTGCTGAAAAAGGAGCAAAGGACTGTATGGTTGCTAAATTCACAGTAGTGCCCAGGGACAATATTCACGTACTAGAAGAAAGTTTATTTGGCTTGTTGATCGCTTAGTACCGCCACTTCACAAATATATTTCTGTGCATGAATTAGTAAGCGACGTATCTTTATGGTGTAGTTCACATATTAAAAATAAAATGTCACATCTCCCCCGAAAATTCTAGTTTTACGTTACAATTTTTTTGTTGGCTCAGGGCATCAATTCTGTCACTACTGAGTCTTTGATCGGGAGGTCGTATAGTTCGAGTCCCGACGGTGACAATTTTCAGCACTAGCAACATATCTAGATCGAATTCATCCTCCGTCTGGAGGAGGATTCTAGTGGCTGGCTGCTCTGATCAGTAGTTTTTCGTGGTTCCTTGAATCAATACCAAGCAAATGCCGGAGCAGTATCCTTGTAAACGGGCCACGGTCTGCGCGCGATCATTCCTTCCACTTGCTTATCCTCACCCCTTACTTACACACACTTATATGCACTACACTGCCACACATGTCGGGAGCTTCGAGCTTGTCCTAGCTGGGGTGGTACCACGTTGGTAGATATTCCATGTTTGAGAAAACCCTGCACGCCGACGTGTTGGTCGGGGCGTGACCTCGGACCATCAGACGGGGATGCAAATTAAAAACACCGCCACGACCCGCGATAAAGAATGCACTACACTTACGGGACTAACGGCTTTAGCTGTTGACGTGCACGCAAACGCTAATCAATCAATCAAAAGTCGGACACTACAGTGTCACTCGTAAAAAGTCATCACCAGCATTTTACTTCGGCCTTCGGATATCGCGATTAATGTGCGCCATTCTCTAAGTGGCAACGTCTCCACACTTATTCGTGCAAATAACACGTACGTCCACAGCCACTTCCAAACCAACTACTCTTGGAATCCCCCGCCTTCTCTAAACGTCGCGTGCCATACGAATTCCATTTATCATGCAAGGCTTTAGCAGCGCGTCAGAAATCTACTCGCCTCTGGGAGTACGTCACCTTGCTTCCTTTCACCACGCTTGTCGAGTTTCGCGGGAGTCGCAACCCGGACAAGCTTTTTCGCTCACCTATGTTCTCGTCTGGCCCCCCTCCATCCCCAACTCCGAGTGGTCACGGCGCGGCGTCGTCTACGAGCGGTTTCCCCTTGCCGCACTGACCTCTGACTGGGACTCCTAGAGTTCGAATCCCGACGGTGGCAGAATTTTCGACATTAAGTTGAAAGCTAGATGGAATTCAGCCGCTGCCTGGAGGAGAATGTGGCCGGCTGCTCTATTTGGTGGTTTCTCTGATTAACACGAGGCGAATGCCGGAGCAGTACCATAGAAAAAGGATCACGAACTGTGCGCGATCTTTCCTTCCTTTGCCTTGACCTATCCTCACCCCTTACTTACACACACATTTGAAGCAGTACAATACCACACATGTCGGGAGAGTAGTCGAAGCTAAGGGCTTGTTTCCGCAATACTGGAGGAAATGTCCGTGAACTGACATGTAGATCGGCGCCGGATCTTACCATCCAGCCGGGGAAGATCACCGTCATCTTCCCGTGATAAAATATGCACTGCACTTATGATACTAATGATCATTGCAGATAAAGTGTCGGAAACAAGAAATAATCAGTGAATTAGCCGCATTTACAGTTAAGCAATTGTTGCACGAAATGAACGATGTAGTTGAAAACACCACTTATACTGCGACTTATGCAATTCTGCCCCTGACAGGTATCAGCTGTTGACGGATTCATCCAATCGGGTGCGTGAACGTCAGTACAGTGACGTCACTATGGTTACTTCCTAGCTTCCGGTTGGATGAAACTGTCAACAACTGATACCCGCCAGGTGCAGAGTTGCCACAATCGCAGTGTAGTATAGCCGCCTCTGTACATCATACCCATCCGTGCTCTCGCGCCTCGCTCCACACTACATATTTGACAGCCCGCTTTTTCAAATCCCGCTTTCTCAAGTCCTGCAAATATTTTCGGCGCGCGGACGTTATTTCTCAAGGCCAATGGTGGTAGTCCATAAATTACGTAACGTTCAAGAAAGGAGAGGGATTATGAGACAACATAAGATAGGGGCAAGGGTCTTGGTTTATTTATCGCTACGTAATACTGATATTTATTTTTTTAATATTTCAACGATTGCTGAAATAATTTTGTATTCTCTAGTATAGTAAAATATTACAAAATTAGCGAATTAAATTTAAAGTATAAATAAATTAAAAATTTATTATGCAAACATTTTTTAAATTAATGAAAATATTTTTTCATCAGTAGAATGTGGACTAAATCTATCAGATTACAACGAAACTATATTACGGATCAAAACGGTTCTACAGTATATTCTAATCCACGTGAATTAGCTCAGTAGAGTGAAAACGAATGTGCCATTCACAACGGCCTGCGCAAAGCTTGTTTTCAGAAATTGTCTTCCCCACGCGTCCTTCCATCATGCAAAAATTGTCCCCAATCGTATTGATGATCATCTTATATTTTAATATATAACGCAATTAATACGTTACTGCTCTATAATTAATTTTTACTTGTTGTAAATATGGGGAGAGCTGTCTTGTCGCAAGCTCCTTTACGCAATTATTTAGGAGGTTCACGCGCGCATTACATTTACCCGGAGAGAGGAGGTATTTAAAATTCTCCACATTTGTGTTACGTAATTTAGACGGCCCTATGAACTTTCCAGCGAACTGTGAACAATACTACAAGATGCAATGTTAGGGATGCTCCCGGTGCAGTGTAGGGATGCTCCCGGTGTAGTCTCCCGGTGCAGCTTCGCTAAACTATTGCCAACTTTGCGCGCTAAAAATTTAACGCAATTGTGAGAAATACGAAATGTGCGGGAATGAAGCAGGTATTTATAATGATAAGTACATGAAAGCAGTGGCTGTATGGCATGAATATCGGCAGTCTTCTCCATCGAGCGCACCTGTTTGTATACCAAGAACCCTCGCCTGGTCCCGGGGGCGCCCAGTGAGTACAAAAAGGCCAGAGGCAATAGATCCACTGGATTGCCTTATTTCAACCCTCCCCCGAATAGGATAAATAAACAGAATTAATTTCTCCACGCAACATAAATAATTTACAGCGGTTGATTTGAATTAGAAGTAAGCAAATTTGTTGTTAGGAATAAAAAGGAATTCGAGGCACCAATTAACTCGGGGCTTGGGGAAAGTTGCCCCAACCCCCCCCCTTCTGGGCGCCACTGCCTTTCCCACGAGCCTTCTCAATAACGTTGGCGTGTGTCTTTTCGTTCGTGCCGGAAGGTGCAAGGGTAGAGCGCGTCACTGTAAGCGTCCCCACTATAGTTCATGAGGGATTTGAAAGGCCCTGTTCTCCCTGGACTTTTGCAAAGACTGTCTCACTTCCCTCCGCGCTAGCCCCCCTGCTTTTGAATGGGAGGCTTCCAATTACGGGAGTCAACGGGCGGAAAGATAAAAACGGCTTCAATTTGGAATGAGTTTCTTTAGTTGGTAACTTCTCATCTGCGCACACGCGGGAGCCCCCTCTGTACTTCCTTACCGCCGACGCGGTGAATTTTACATAAATATCTTTCAGAGGCGCGCGCGCGGCTGACACCGCGCTTTCACGCGACTGCCGCGCGTTACAATTTATTCACATCGTATCTAAGTCGGGGCTTGAGGTACTACCCGTGTATCAGATATACCTCTCCTACGCTCCCTTGCACGCGGACACATATACGGAACATTTATGGCACATTTTCTGCTCAATATTTATGGCAAGTTAGTTCGCGTGTACGGTCATGTCTGCCAGGAGACGCCATTCCCATTTCGCTAGTGGATTTTTTTCTTTCTGTGGCTTCAAGGTTTTTAGTACGGTGAACCGAATCAGCGACAGGTTTGCGAACCTCAGTAGAAATAGAAATAAATGGCAGAAGGAAACCTACATCCTATTTTTCGATGTCGAGAATAATTTATATGGAGACCTATATTACATAATTTACTATAATTTTTCTTAATATAATTAAAACCTATCAAAATAATTTCCTGGCTAGACATTGCGGAAGTAATTTGTAGAACATTCGCATTTTGAACCTTTATATCATGATAGCTATTAAACTACTAAATTAGGAATAAATTGAAGCACGGGAAGCTGCAACATTGTATGTTATATTTCTAGACGTTTATAAGAACTCCAATAATAGGTTTGAAAAAAAATACCACATTTGCCGATCTCTATCTTTGAAATTATGAGATTAACGCTACAAAAACGTATTATCAGTGTTGTGCGAAATTGTGTTTACTATCTTATCAGGAAGTGGATTAGAACAAAACCAAACAGTTTTCAAGATATTTTAAAGAAAAAGAAGTCCTCACCATCCTGCTCCGCCTCATGTCACCCTTTAGCTCACCCTCCTCACTGGCGGTGATTTTTAAAATGCTTTTTTATCATGGCTAAAGAGCAACTGCAAATTTTCACCATTCTATGATCATTTTGACTACTATACTGAATTAATATTGATATACAAGAAATTGTACAATTGTCGAAAGTTCTTTCCTTTTAGCTGATTTGCTAGAAAAAGATGTTATGCACGCTGGCAGTAGATTTGGTATCTCATATACAAGGAAATTCTGATCACTTGTTTTTATTGGCTGTGAAATGTTGCTCAATATATTAGAAAAGCCGTAATACACAAAAGAAAATAATTATTTACTCGGGTTGTTTTACGTACAGTGAAGCCTGACCGAAGCAATCTCTGATGGTTTTGAAAGAAAATAGCAGTTAGCCCAGCTCATCGTTTAATCGAGGTAATGAGGATATTGTCAACAGATATACAGTCTTAATTTCGTTTGCAACGAAGTGAAGCGTACTTTCTTTGTTATCACATTTTTAATTGTATTCAAAAGAACAAATTACTCGAATTTTGAATCATTCAATTCAAACAATTATTTACAATCTCTTTCCAGTATTTCCATTACTTACCAGCATACAAAAAAATCCAACATTTGCATTCTTTTTTTAATTTTTTACACTACTGGTTGTTTCATTGTATTCGTGGATTTGCTTCTCAACTAGAATGGGAACTGCAATTCATATCCTGAAAAACAGTAAGAGAATGCATGATAATCATTATTCTGTGAAATAGAAATGAACGGCCTCGCGAATTAAAAAACTCTAGGTGTCAGTTCTAAATACATTGACTAAGAGTGTTCGGAATTAATAGTAAATACTGCCACTCTTCATTTTATTATAGCGTTACGGCTAAAATTGGAAATTCTTCAAACAAATTTGATCGTCTAATTTAGGATAATCTACAAAATGTGCCTGACCTCTTACTGCGAGACAAGTGAAGGCTTAAAACACATAATAATTAGACTTTCTTATAGGAAAATTAACAGGTTCCACGAAACAATGGTCTTTAAAGAGGTGAACGCTTAACCGAGGTGACCGTTTTGAATTGGGTTTCGCTGCATATCATTTGGTCTTGACAACGTATGTTTTAAAATATGTTTTTGCATGTTTTTTTTTAAGTAGGCATCATAACCGACTTACCGACCACAATTTTTCGTACCTACATTTAACGTTTTTATAGGATACTCCATATTGCTGAAATATTGCTCTTTTTATTTTTTGCGTCTTCCCAAAACGCTTAGCCCTTCTTGAGCATTAAGTGTTTATCGAGGGATCCTCCGTAGTTTGTGTCGCGTCTCACCGGAGTTTAGTATGTGCCATTCGTCCCTTCGGCCAGGGGCTCTACGTCATTTGTAAGCGGGGTTCTCAGACAGTCACCCGTCCAGAATTCCGAAGTGAGTCGAGTTGATTAACTCCTGTGACTTCACGGAGCATAGTTAAGCAACTGGGCTAACGACGCCGGCATAACATGTCTTACGTAATTCTGTACGCATCGTACCACCTGCAGTAACGGATAGAAGTAGACAAAAAATTGTTATTCACAATTCTCCCATTTTGAGAAAATTGTCGCTTACAATATGTTTACGGCCAATGCTTCAATTGTAACGCGTAACATATTCAAGTACACTGCGTTTAACAGAGCCAAGTTATCTCTTTTACATTATATTTAATTTACATCACTCCGTTCATTATTTCGCCTTGAAATACAAGGTCCAAGAGATATGAGAGTTTTTCCACGCGTTTCTCACGAGTATCGGGGCACCCTCTTTTGATTAAAGAGGTGGCGGGGGATCTCAGCTGAGGTTAGCACCAGCTGTCCGTCTGAGCGAATATGTTGAAATGTGCACAGCGGTTGACAAGTGACACTCTGTTTGTGCGCGTCATCATCGTGAATTGTGAAGCGGAATACAGCGAACCCTGGAACAACGTTACCCGATAAAGTTCTCTAAGAAGTTAGGTAAATCCGATAGTGACACATTGGACATGTTAAAGACCTGTGGTGTGATGCATGTGGTAACGCATACTCGCAAGTTTACAAGTGGTACAAGGCGATTGAGGATGGTTGGCAGAACATTGAAGACGTACCACCGGAAAGGTGCCCTTTATTATTGACTACAGATGAAAATTTGAGGAGAGATAAAGCTGTTCTTGACACAGACCGCCGATTTGCTTTCGATTTCAGACCTTATGAACTTGCCAAAAAACGAGTGTTTCCCAAATTGTCACTGAGGAACTGCAAATACGGAAAATTCGTGCAAAATACCTGCTGAAGATTTTGACCTTTGAATACTGAAAGTGATGTGTGACAATTCCGCATGAAACGTTACACACATGAGGTGGTAGAGACCGTGAGAATAGAGGCTTCCTTCAAAAACGTATAATGACTGATGAAAGCTAGATTTTTTGCACGAACGGGAAACCAAGATCCAAAGTGCGAAGTTCGTGAGTCAAACCATGCTGATTTTTAATTTTTTACGCCATAGAAGTGATCCACAAAGGGTTCGTGCAACCAGGGCAGACAGTAAAAGGTTCCTTTGGAGCGTTTGCGCACAATATTCTTGAGAGTCAATCTAAAGATTGCCAGCTCGCATACCCTGCACCACGATGATGATCCTACTCAGCGGTGATCTCATCTGCTCTGTAGTCGGAACGTCGCCATTTCCATTTATTTTGAACACAATGATCAAAAAAGCTCGAAGGGAGAATACTTCGGAAACGTGGAGGAAACTCAGGTAGCTAGAACTCTGAAAAGCGTTCAGTATTTCGTCAGGTGTTATTAACAATGGGAGAACCACTGGAGTAGTAATGGTAACCAATAAATGTACTGGACGCTTAATTTGACGATTCTTACTTCGAAGATACTTACTTTGAAGTCTATTGTAATCGAATCAAAATAGAAAGTAAAAAATGGGAAGGATTGAGCGAAAGTGGCAGATTGTATGGACTGTAGCTTGTATAGCTGGGCCAAGTTCAGCCACTGTCTGAAGAGGAAGTCTAGCGACAGGCTGCTGTAATCGGTAGTTTTACGTGGTTTCTCCGTTCAGTACCTTGTTGATTCCGAGCCACGGACTGTACGCACGCGATCTTCCTTTTCTCATTCTTGTCCCTCTTCACTTTCACACACTAATACTAATACACATCGGGAGACCAGTCGTGAGCTTAGAATTTATCGCGCCTGGAGTGATGGTAGTGCACAGGTGGAGCAGATTCCTGGAGAGAAGAGCACCGCATAATGGGTATGTAGACGGCGCCGAATCTCATGTCCCAGCGGGAGGGAGTTACCGCCACCTCCCGGCTATAACATACACTACACTCACGGGACTAATGACCTACACTCACGGGAATAATGACCTACACTCACGGGACTAATGACCTACACTCACGGGAATAATGACCTACACTCACGGGAATAATGACCTACACTCACGGGAATA
>BOPP01000070.1:2954097-3022877 GCA_017312745.1 Gryllus bimaculatus | reverse complement strand
ATTATTATTATTATTATTATTATTATTATTATTATTATTATTATTATTATTATTATTATTATTAGGCCCTGATGGTCACTGCCCTGAGAAAGCCTAGCCTACGACATGTCAGGCGAAACGTCGGCCTCCCAGCCAACCACGCGGCGTCATCCTGATACGTGTACTATTATTATTGTAAAAATTATTTAAAATTACATTGTATTAATATTACTAATCGCAATTTGTAAATAGTAGTGTTCTGCGACCAAGTTGTATAAACCTACCTGCAGAAATAATAAATCTACCTATTTATTCACGTGTGTATACTTCTATGTTGGGTTTCATGAGGGTTTCTTCAGAAAGTGAATATATTTAGTCCGTGACTATGGCCTTGGACTTACGTCTTAGTGGGTCAAATTGCGTTGAGACGATCGTCTTTAGTGTCCGCTCAAAGTGTAAAGCACGCTGACGATTGAACTCCTACGCGAACTTTCTACGTAAGCTGGTTCAACTTGCTGAAATGGGGCGCTGCGGGAACGTAATGGTACTCCGCATCACATCATCTTCAACGAGTGGGACTCAACACAGACTAACTTTTATGATCAAAGTGGAAAGTGTTTACAAACAATTCTGACACCTTCACATTCGAATACGTCTACAGTTAATGCAGAAGGTGAACAAAGCTGATTGTGTGAATAATTCGTGCATACATGTAGTTTCATCTTCAACTGATTTATACTGAAGTAACAACATAAATCAGAATTTTATTATTTAGTGTACTATTTCATAAATCGCTTGGCAAGATTCGTGTACAGAGGTGGTTGTAGGTAGAGTGAAGCTTTCAAAAACATTGTTCACTTGGTGCAACAATTGCATAACTCAAATTGTAGTTGTAATGTATTATTAGTATGAAAAAAAAAATTGTTTTTTTGGAGTTCTTTCCGCTGGAATATTGGCATACCTGAACTTTGCCAATTTATCTAAAAAAACTGTAGTTTTCCCGACGCACGACAACATTTCAAATAATTCTCCTGAAACGCAAGCAGTTTTTAAATTTTGTTCCTGATGCAGCAAATGAGCAGTGGCTTTATGCAATTCAAATAAAAAAATATCTAATGTCACTTGGATCTTTCAAATAATTTCATTTAACTTTTCATAGATGGTTACCTTGTATCTAGGTCTCGAAGTTTCCAAATTTAGTCACATTTCATCCTCGGGATCAATGATCCCGAGATATAATTACAAGAGTGGTGTAGGAGCGGGCGCAACACACAAAACCGTAGAAATACCCACCAAGGTTCCACCCCATCGCTGGGCATTGTGAATTGGAATTCGGAGGAGAGAGAGAGAGCATTCTCTATTCCTAAATTCGTTCATTCACTAATTCCTTTTGCAAATAATTCGTTCCGCCAATTTGTTCATTCATTAATAACACATTTTAATATTGACGTTTATTACTCTTTACATTTTTAAATTTTATTTTCAAAAGAAAAACCTCGTGGATATAACTACAATAAATAACTAATGCATTACTATATATAACAAGGAAAGTGTGGGTTTGTACCCTACAAATACATTGACCAAATTTCCGTCCCTCGCATGTGCGACTCAGCGGCTGCCGGAGGTCTCTGTCTCTAAGGGGACCTCAAAATATTTCTAACTACGAACGCGCCATTCAAGAATTATACTTTTTTCTATTGACAGAGAATATATTTCTCTGCTTCATAGTAATAATTTCAAATATCCTGGTTAGGTTAAGCGTTATCCAATTAAGTTGCAACTTTTTAACATTTGAATGCGTTAAATTGTGGCCTACTCTGAAATACAGTAAAACCTGTCTAAACCGGAACCTGTACAAGCCAGAAACCAGCCTTAAGCGGAAAATATTTCCGGCTCGTGAAGTTAATTGGCATTTTACACAGTATAAAACGTAACCTATCCAACGCGGAAACAGAACGGGTTTTCCTGTTCTACAGGGGAAAAAATCTTTATAAAATGGAATTCCTGTGAATTAAATGTAATTAGCAGAGAGACGCGCGATATTCTTAACGAAATGAAGGCAGCTAAAAGTGGGTTTTAGATTTTCTATCCCTGTGACATGCGATTATGTCGTGGCAGCCACATAGTGAAAAAAGGGGCTGCAGCTGTGAGGGTAGAATTGAACTTCGTGTTCACGTCTCTTAAGGCGTAGGCCGCAGGGGAATTCCCTCTGAGCGTGGAAAGGTGTACACGCATTGCTCGTATCTCTCTCTGCTCTGCGTTGAAAATAGTAATCCCTCAGCCAGAGACGCATTGCTCAAGGCCATGCGAGCGTTCAGAAAGTCATAACATTCGGGCTGTGACGCACTGTACGTTGAAAGAATCAGCAAGCTGTCAGAGTGCAGCCACTACGCAGTGAGGTGGTGTGGATTTTTCTGAGTTTCACATCCAGTTTGACAATGATTGGAAAGAAACATAAAACTCCAACCTTAGATGAAAAGGTCAAACATATGGCAGTAAGTGAAACTCAGAAACTGTCAATGAATAATGTTTAATTCTCATTTTGTGATGATTTCTTCCACGCTTAAGTTTACGTCAACGTATTTTAATACTTTTATTATTTTTCTATGCACGTGCAGAGGGTCAATGGCCAAAATTGAATAAACAATAAAAATTATAATAAATTCACGTAATTTACTAATTTCAGGACGGAAATATCAGTATCACCAGTGTCATGAAATGGACAACCGTACAGGAAACGGAAACCTCCCTATTTCTAACATTTTTAGGTTATAAACATCCGAGCCCTGGTTGGAGTCAAATGTGAATGTCGCTTGCATCCATGTCAGGCGAGAACATTGTGCACCTAACGCACGCGCCCTGATGGTTAGTAAGTTAGTAAGTAAGTTCTTCCCCCTTTTTTGCCGCATAAGCCATAGAGCTGCGGCGTATGCTGTACCCCAAGAAGAAAATAAACTCCCGCCTCGCCAGGGTTACTGGCGGGGGAAAGTTGAAAAAAAAACAAAAAAAAACGCCCTAACGGGCGAATACCTCTTTAATGTAAAAGTCGGTAAAGTCCAGATTTAAGAAATGTTTTTTCAAGTAAAATCAGAAATTCAAATTCGCAATGTGTTCCACTGCTTTTTGCATGGTACGGTCTAATATCACGCATGGTTTCATACAGAGTTACGTGTTGATTGCACGAGTAATGAAAATATGGCCCGAATCAATATTAAAGGTTTCAGTTGTGGCCCTTGAGGCCTTGCACGTTGGACGCCCCTGGTGTTAGGCGAGTACTGAGCAGGCAGCGGCTTTGGCGAAAGGGTAAGCGAGTGACCTCCGGGACGGTTGGACAAACGCATCCGGTGATAAGTTCCCTGTGAGGGGGAGCTGTGATTTGAGCGCAACAAACGCTTTCATAGTCATTTTATTAATTATACAAACTGTTTAATAATAATTAACTTCTCAACCAAAATCATAAAAATTGCTTTAGCTATTCACGCATTGTCCATCATAAAACAAGGTTATTTAAGAAGAAGAGATTAATTTTCAGTTGGTTCCCCAACACATCCACATCCACACAAATCTCATATTGTTCTTTTCTGTTTTTAACGCACTCATGGCTTACACTTCTTTAAATATAAATTCTTCATATTTTTTAGAAATTCTTTCCTATTCGTATAAAAATATTTTTGGATAACAAATGTTTTTGATGTTTTTTGGAGTAGTACCAATCTAATGTTTGCACGTAATAGTTTTCTTCTAAAAACATTTTCGATGCGCGACAGTTTGCACATATGAAACTTCACACAGATTTGTGATCTGATTTTTTACAATAACAGCAAAAGTATTTGCATTAAGTTCAATATCGTATTTATCGTCTTACAGTCACAAAACATTAAATTGCATTCGAATTCTCTTCCTGATGTACGTTTTTGCACGTACTGTTTCATACGAAAGCCGGACGCGAAAGATAATTCGCGTTGTCCCTCGTGTCATGCACTTTGGAGCCGATTGCTGTTAGCAGTTCAACCGCCCCGCACTTCTGTGCCTCAGTCATTTCTTCTGACATCTATCCTCTAGTCACTACACCATCTTAAAGAATTAATTTATCTTTCAAAGTGAACGTGCCAGTGAGAGTCTATTGTACGAAGTTTTCTAATTTAACCTCTTCCCAGTTAACATATCAATTACTATCATTTGTACTTTTTCGGTCGGTGGTAAGGAGCTGTTTAAATATAACAGGGAACCGAACAAATTAAGACAATGTATCCTACATTATTGTGAAAATTCTTGAATTATTAAATGATTTGAATAAATACAGTTAATAATAATAATAATAATAATAATAATAATAATAATAATAATAATAATAATAATAATACTTTTCTGTTATCTAGCGCAATAAAATTCCAACAAGGAAATACAGTCGACGTAGCTTATAGTGAACACGGATGTAGTGAACTCTCGGTTATAGTTAACTCAAGTCACTGGCCCCCTTTCACTTACATTACAAATAAGCCCCAGAGAACTCAGTTATAGTGAACTCCGAAACTCGGCTATAGTGAACATAGTATATACAACATTCTGGAAATTAAATTCCTCCTGGAAAGATATATGTCGTCTCAGTTCCACAAATTCCAACAGTAGGCAGCGTGGAAAAATATCGTCGGCCACAGGGTATAATGTATCCCCTGAGGTGGAGGTAGCCGACCCGGAATGAGGACTTAATTGATGAGCTTGTGCCACTCAGTTTCACTGCGGGAACGAAGACCGTGTCCTGCGTGCGCTAGAACTGGTGGCGGCGACGCTCGACTGCTTGCTTCAGTTTCAACCTTGAAGTTACTTAAAATTTCGTGGGACATCGCGTGGTGTTCTACGTGGGCGATAGGAAGCACGCGACTGCCACAGGCCCACAATCTGACGATACCCGTCTCGGCGAGCGGAAAAGCGATCAGTTTCATTGGCCGCTTTCATTGGTGCTAAGCCTCTACCGAATGGATCTCGTATGATGTTAGTTGAGTAAAAGGGCCTTCGAAGAGTGGGACGGTGTTCCAACTGCAAGAGGCATTGAAAGGTGTCAACACTGTATAACGATACTTTGATTCTGCGTTGTCAACTGTCTCTAAGTATGAAGAGCATGAACTCTGGAGAAGGATCTAGAGTAATTACTAATAAAAAACGTACGAAACGAGCAATTGAGAATCATCCATATTTTTAAAGTCAAATATACTGAAATTTTCAGTACGTGTTAACGTATTTGCAGCATTTATACTAATAAAATAAATAATTGTTGATAAATTCTATTGAATTTTTACATCATCGGATAAAGTGAATACCTGAAATAATGAACCAAAAATGTTAGTCGCCAGAAGTTAACCATAGACGGAATCGAATGTAGTTTACTCTTTCCCACACTAACACTGCAAGAACCCAAAAATGTGAATTACAAAAGAATATCTGAAATTGAGAATAAGTAATATTTAAAAAGCACTTTCAAAATTATTTTAAACATCAATGGTCTTGAGCGACACTACCAAGTATTGAGACATTGTCTGCAGCCCAAGTCGAACAATAAATACACGAAAAAACACAGAGGGTACAACTTACAAACAAACCAGTAAATTGCTGCTACGTATAACATGTACAAAAGTTCAGTAATATTCATTATTCTGTAAATGTAATGTATGAATTATATCGTGAATGTATTATATTGTAATTCCAGAGGTGAATCCCCAACTTTTTACAAACCGATATCCGTTGTACTCAGCATTCTTCACGGAACGCGTGACGACTTATTCAGCACCAAGTCGAGATTCGAAAGTTCTACTACATTGGGTTGATTCAATGACGTCGGTGCCAGAACGCACTGTGCGACCAGCAGGGTCTGAATTCATCTATTCTTTTCCTTTTGCGGCGATCCGACTCCTCCCGTACTCGCTGCCCTTTGCGAGCGTCAAACGTCCCGGCCGCCGAGCACACACTTCCACATTCACTCACACACACACGCACACTGATGCACGGGCCTTCAAAGCTACACAGACGTAGATCCCGACGCTCCTCCTTCCCCCTCCCGTCGCTCCCAGAAGCATCGCTCTCCGCCTCTAAACGCAGCCCCAACAGGGCCTTACCATTCGCCCTCTATGTACGTAAGGACTTCGTCTAAGCCCCCATACAGCTCTTGCCGTTCCCGCCTGCCCCGCCACCACCGCCGCTGACACTTCTCCATCGCCTCCTTCCAGTCTGCCCCCTTCATCGCCTTTGCCCCCTCCCAACTCTTCCGCCGCCTCCACGCTCTTTGCCCCCGCCCATCCATCCCTTCCGCATCCTCACATCACCTCCCCCCTTTCCATCCCCTCCGCACCCTAACATCGTCTCCACCCTTCCCTTTTACTCCGCCGTCTCCGTGCCCATCGCATCCACCGTATCTTTCACCTTGAACACGGCCAACTCCTCCTTCGCCTCCGTCCACTCTGAGGCGTCCGCCGCCACCTTTTCATTTTCCTCCGTACCGCCATTTCTTTTCTCCTCTTCGTCTTCTTCTTATTCTTCTCCTCCTCGTCCTTCTCTGCCTCCTCCACCCCTTCCATCTCAGCCACCAGCTCTGCCACCGTCATCTCCTCCAACCGTAGGCTTCGCCGCTTGCGCTACTTTCCCCTCTCACACCGTTTTCTTATCTCCTTTCCCCCCTCTACCTCCTTCCATAATCTCCCGCCTCTTCCCACCACCGTCCGCAATATTCTCTCTGCACCCGGCTGCGCCACCATCTTCCTATACCTTCACGCAGCCTCTGCGCCCCCTGCGCGCCGTCTCCGTCACCGCTGTGTACACGAAGCCCAGTAAGCGCATTACGGTCCAATCGAAGCCGGCGGATTGTCCCGCTTTGATTTCGGTTCCTGGGCGGATCAATCTTCATCACAAGTGGGCGAGCGACGCGCCCAGCCCGCCAGGGCGGGAATGGCACAAGGAGCGAGCGTACTTGCGCCCATGCCGCCTAAGTCAATCGGCTCTCACGTTCTTTCAAGGAACAGCTCCATATCAATAGACGAGGATGCGTCGTTTATACGACGATGAGCTGAGAAATATAGAGTACATACCGCAATTTCGCGGAAAGAGTGAATATTTGGAATTCATTAAAGGACAAAAATGGGCTCTAGTTATGAAAACTAATTGTGACAGCGCAGAGCAGTCGTTCTTTTTGTTATAGCTCCAGGAATTTTACATACACTTATTAAGTTATCAAACTGGTGAACTCTAAGAATTGAGACACGAAAATTAGCATAGTATGTCTACATCTTAGAATCTCCATATTTATCTTTGCCCATGATCATTTTTCATGAATATTACCAATCCATTTATAATACACAAACTAAAAAAAAATATTAAATTAATATTTATAAACCAGACATAATTAAATAATTAAAACGCTATAACGAAGAAACAATATAATAATGTTCATTTGACAGTATACAAGCATAATTTCTGAGATTATTATACGTACATTTAATATAGCCTTAACCGACAAATTTTAAGTCATCGTTTACTTTTGTGTAATTTACTTCTATTGAACTTATATATTATTATAGCAAGGGCAAAAATAATCCCTAAATTGTAATGAATTTGATATCTATTACTTTTAGTTGTTATATTGGCCGTCTCTTGAAGGGGAGGAACAATTAAGCGATAACACCCTTGTGTCTCCCCAACTGTGCAAGATATGAAGATGCCATTTGGATTGACGATTCCAAAAACAGGGTCTACTTGATTACAGCAAATTTTGTAAAATACAGTAATGATTAACTGATACATAGTGTTTAGCAATCCCAATTAAGTAATGTTTGACCTGTGTCACTTGAGCAATATATGTGCAATAGACTTCACTGGACTTCGTTTTCTGAACCCGTTGTTATAATGACCTAAACTACCCGCCTTCGAAATGCCATCGAACTTGTATTTAAATTAGCATATTAGAAATATTCATAATCCAATCCAAAGCCCGATCTATCTCTATATACCGGGCTTCCCTTCGTGTTAGTCATGAAAAGAGCAATGGCGCTTCAAGGCTGCGCGCGTGCTTGAAAGGGCGTTCTTAGGGCTCAATCGCTTTACGACTAATTCGGGAGCCTTCCCCGCAGACAGGCGCCATCAGCACGGATTCTCAGCCACTCGAGCCTCGGCACTTCGCTCTCCAGACGGTCGTTCTTTCTGCTCTACTTCTCTTTACAATCGGTAACGCAGTGCTGTGGCAGCCAATCCTCCCTGGGCCATTAAGTGGGATACTGCTGCCGGCTGCGTTGCCGTGAACTTCTTGAGCTATCATGACTTGGCTTTCCTCGCGGTTCTTGTTTCGCTGGAATTCGTGTATTGAGAGATTGGTTTCAGCTAGGTATTGTATTAGAACTCGCAATATCTTCAAAGAAATGGACAAAAACAACAGAAAGTGACAAAGATGATCAGCTATAACCGCATTTCAAAAGCGGTCCCGTCAGTAAATAAGTAACTTAACCCCTGAAACCTGTTGAGCGTAAGGTAACAATTGCGTCACTCTCCTTACGAAACTTTAATATTTCCACACTAATAGTATCACTTCCACAATACCTCACTAATGCTTTTGGTACAACCTAAACAAAAAATAATAATAGATGCTTTGAAGACAAATTCAATATTTTGAAGCTTCACTGTTATCACTATTTATTATTTCACTATGTTACTTCATTCTCACAATATTAATTATATTAGTTAACCATCATTAACGAGCCAATAATACATTAAATTATCAATAATAGGAACGCGAATATATTCGTTTCTCCTTCAAGTGCGTACTAAATACGAAGTCATTGATCAAGTTAACATAGGAATAAGTATTCAGATAAATTCTACAACCATAAAAATTGCGTTCTACCATTGTGTTGGGTGTATTAAGCGCATTCATACACAGGGTTATAAAATGTTTTACCCTATAATGAATTTTAATGATGCAATGGTTCTAACACAAGGCAAATTTACCTGAAAAGAACTATTATTGTATAAAATGAACACGAAATGAATTAAACATCAAATATTCAGGAGTTAAGAAGGTAATCTCGATCTTAAATATTGTATTTGTGGCAAGGTGACGAAGGTTTTTCTAAATTTTTGCAACATTCAAATTTCCTATTTCAGTCTTCTGCGTTGACTACACTTCTTTCAGGAGAAACTTAGAATACTACGTAATGGGATAAAAAATCCAATATTTAAGGCTACACAAAATGTGCGTATCTGTCAAACTATCGTCATTTTCTACACGGTATCAGAACTTGCTTCTACGTACCGCGTTTTAGCGCGTGGTAAATAGGACAAATTTAAATAAAGTTCACCTCGCAAGATGTCTGCTGACACTGTCGAAAAGATTGAGACGTTTCGCGTCGATCACAATCCTCGACTGCAGCTATGGTACCGTGCAGAGAGAAGTTCCTCTAAGAAGGGACCAGTTTAACAGGTCGAGAAACAAATGCGCATGGACATAACCGGCAGTTACGTTGCCAACTGTCGCCAGGCAGTAGCAGTCAAAGCGGTCCCTTCTTTTAGTAATCTCTCTTATATCAGCAACGGAAAACGTTATAAAGTGGTGGAAGAGCTCCAAATTTATTTCTCCCTTCTTTGACACATTCATATCATTTGTACCATAGTAATTTTCCTCAGTCTTCATCCTGATGCCTCAAGAAAAGTCTGGGGCAGAATTGTTCAAAAACTTCGTATCGTCTTGTTACTGGAAACTGAAACCTATTTCTTGATGTTTGTATCATATGCTAATATCAACTCATCGAATATGGCCTTTTTTCATCGATATCGTACTCGTCAATTATTGAAATGTACAACTATACTTCCTCTGTATTTACTTCCTCTGCACGCTGACATCGATACAAACCCAAACACTTTCTTTTGACGTGAAATGTTTACAAGCGCGGATACACGGGAGAGAAATGAGGGAAATTTCCCACGCCCCTAAACTTACTCTGTAAGTATTAATTTGAACTTGCACGAAACTTTCAAGCAAAAATATTTTCGGATGATCATTAAAACGAATAACATAGTAACGCAGAATGAGCTGAGTGTAGCCTGCAACATTTTAAAAAGTATTTAATATGACACATTCGACCTAAGCATTTTCAATTTCCCCTCCCAAAATTCGACTCTGGATCCGCCCCTGTTTTAGTCAATGCTAGATTCAACGAAAATAATAATGCATTCCCAAAACGAGATTTTATCTCATTGACTGGTTTGAATATTAAACAACAAACTTTATTTCCTGTTTAAAAAATATGGAATTAACCATCAATCCCAGAACAATGTTGGAAAATTTAATAAACCACAACAAAGTGGAATGTGCAAAGTTTTTTGAGGTATGGTACACGCACATTTCCATCAATGCTTTGAAATCAGGGAAACAATTTTGTGGTTTTCGGCGGAAGTACTGTTCCATACGCATAAATTTATTTCATAATATTCATAACTGCCTTCCCTCTTGTGTATTTGTCCCATTGATATTTTATTCCCTTCTCTTGTGACTCACTCTCGCGATAGAAAATGTAAGGCATGATGACGCGATGCGCATATCAGATAAGAATTCTGAGGAACACATATCAATAATGAGCGGTTTCAGCACCAGACGTAAAGCAGATATTGCAGATATTCGACAACAAACATCTCAATTGAGACATTAAATCACGTAGACCCAAACCTAAAAGCCGCAAAACGATCGCGCAGTAACGTGCCTGATGTGGACTAACAACGCAGCTATTCACTTTGAACATTTTACCGCAAATTGATGTAATTAAATGTACCATGCCTCGCATAACAAACACACGTTAACGAACCCAATCGTGTGCAGATAATTAAACCCGTAGTAGACTCGTCGCTTTGAGGGTGGCAAGAGTGGCTACACGAGACGCTTCTGGCGAACGGAAAGCTAGAAGGGGGGAGTAGAAGAGAAGAGCAAGAATGACGCCTCTAGACTAATCGTCTTTAATTAGCGTGGGAGAGGAGCGAACAGGAGACGGAAAAGTCTGACGCGAGTGGAGTGTTGCGAGGTAGATTAAAATATTGCGGGGTGTATCATATGAAGGGTGCAGTGCAACGAGAGACGCTAGCCTTGTGTGTCGCTTTCACCCAAACGATACCGACTAAAGGAAAGCAGAAGTGAATACCAAACACCTCGTCTCCAATGAAATTGCCTTTATTTTGAAGAGGGTGAAACAGGGTAGATGCTTTAAAATGCACCGACAATGTCGGGCAAAGAAGTGACATGAGTCTGTATGAAATCTACAGAGACTGGTACGCAATGATTTACTTTCTTTGATTGATATAATAAATCGAAAACACGGTAAAAGATTGATTTATAGGTATCGATGACGTCTTAAGCATAGCAGGAGATAAGAAACCATGGAAATGATTAAAAGCCGAGTGGGAAGATACTGGAGAAAATATAGAAATATCGGAGATCTGATCTAGGAGGAGATAAAAGGAAGCAACATTGTTGAATGATAAGTATTGGCGCAGAAAAATGAGACAAAGTGAAAAAAAGAGAATTGGGAAAAGCAGAACTGGCCAAAAGTGCAAGAAGGAGAAAAAATACAATCATGCCGCGTGATATTGTGAATACTTCAAATGGGTAAACTGGAGAATGGTTGAAAATCGGTTTCAAAAGTAATTTGAGACGAGGGCAGAGAAAATGCGGAGATCAGTATCGATCTTTGACCTGAGGCAGAGAACGAGACGGCAAGAATCGACGTTCGGAGAAAGTAAAGAAATAGAAGAATGAAGACATATGGGGAATTATTACGAATTAAGATGAGAAGAAATAAATAATCTTTTATTTGATTTTCGAGTCGAAACTATGAATGCCCTAGAAATGTCTGTAAAATATTAATTAATATGTAAATAATAAATATGATTGAAGAAAAATTGAATTCCCATGACGTAAATGTACTTACACTTTCTCAGTGACAAAATTAGATTGAGATAGGATATGTGCACGTAACTTCATGTTTTGTGACCAATTGTAATTGGCTTGGTAGTGGTAAATTTTGAGACAAGAATATAGTTTGTAAAAGCCAAGAGCTATGGGATCTTTTAAAATTGGTTTTTCTCATCTCATTTCATTACCTTCATTTTTTGTTTACTATTTCAGTTAATTTTCCATGGATTCAGGCATGCAGACATATACAAGTTTTAAATTACTTTTTGCAGTCCCTACGTGACTTCTTTGGTCAATTGACAGATGAAAACAATGAATAGGTCGTCACTATTTCCACGTCTAAACTTGAATACGAGAATATTCGAGTACATAATACGGTAATACTTCCTTAATCAACACTTTTTGAACTACAAAATGAATAAAAGTAACTATAACTTAAATATCCACTTGTCCTTCACTTTATTGAATAAGCTAAGAATTGGCAAAATATATAAAAAGTAACAGGTATTTTAGGTAACCCATTTTCGCACATAAATGATCAATACATTTTAGGATTAATTTTGTAGAATTTTTCATCCAATTTTGGACTATAAATTATCTTTTTTTTTTGTTTTCGATATATTCACATTAATATCATTCAAAGAATTAATCTTCTCAGTTCTAGTTAAAAAAATCAAGGACAACTCATGTGTACAAAGAAGTAAGGAAATATGTACACTTGAAAATTTTCTCATTTAGATAAAATTTATAAGAGAAAATGCATTAAATTATAAAATCTGTAATGTAAACAATAGCATAAAACATATTTTTAAAATACAGACGCACTGGAAAACTCGCGGACAGGCGAAATTTTTCACAAAAACAAAACTTTTTCAGTATTAGGTACTGCCAAAACTCGTACTTCCGTCAAAATATTGATTTCCATTTTTGTACCTTTACACCGCTTTCTGTATACTACGAGTTTACGAACACATGCAAGACAAACATTATCACACGTGGAAACTGTGACCTAACACTAGCCTCTCTTTGGTGAGAGGAAAGTCGATCGTATGCCTTTTAATGCGTTGTCACTGGGGTTCGGGTGTTTATGACATGTCATATTGTTTTCTTTGTGTTATTCCCAAGGAAAATATAAGTTGAGGATGACTTTATCTATAATGACTAAAATTCTGTAATTTTCACGTGATGTATACATTCATTTTGGGGATTTGTAACCCTTTTGTTATTCTCTATTTATATTTCATATTATGGTCATATTTTTCCATAAATTTTCGTATTTTGTCATATTTTTATCATTTTAATTACATTTTCGCATACGTGCTGGCAGTCGCCTCAAAGAGCTTTTTCACATCTCGTAATGTTGGTGTTTTTGGTGTTTGGTGGTTTTAACGTTTTTGTTGGTGTTTTGAAGGGAGACTGAGCAGGAGATAAATTTCTCATTTCCTCTGAAACATTGGACAGAACTAACCACTGAACAAATGCTGTTACATTGCATTAGCAATGAAACTGTTGTGGCCTGACGGAGTGAAAATAGAAAAAGTTATACTTCTAGTCACTGATACACTCGTTTCATGGAAGAAGCTGTCAAAGGTTTGCACTCTAAAATGACACTTGCAACATACATTGCACATGCACTAAATATAGTTGCGAAAGAAATTCGTAGAAATTGAGTTTTGGAGCTCTTTCTGGCTCCACCATCAGGTACAGTTATTGTAATTGTATGTATATACGGCAAACAAAACACAAGTTAAATGAAAGGGTGAATGAACATAGATGTAATAAATAGAACAATTTTGAGAAAAACAAAACTCCATATCACAACAGAATTAAAACAATCAGAAAATTAACTTCGAAAATCCTGAAATTTTGGTTGTAGAACCATACAAAGTTTTTAGAATAATCTTACAAACAGTTATTATAAAGACAAACAAAACACTGAATAATGTAGTAGAAACAAATATTTACCAACACCTACAATAGTGTTTTGCAACATCTGACAGAGAAAAAATAACGTAAACAGTTGGCATTATTTCCTTCCTTCCAATTGTCAACTACAATTAACGACATTTTTAGCAGTGCGTCTCTGTCGAACGGAGAGCTTCATTCTACAATATAAAGGCATTTGCGTACACAATTTGATTCTGGAATGTGATTGTGATGGATTCTTTTTCTGAACAATGATGTGAGAATATATGTAATATTCTTTTTTATTCATTTTAAATCATACTAAGCTGTTGCCAATTGCACTTTTAACGTTTTATGTATTGTTAATATTTGTGTATTACAATAACTGTACCTGATGATGCAGCCACAAAGAGCTCCGAAACGTTGTTTAAACAGAGATATGTAAATGTTTAAATTATAAGTATTGTCTGGCTGGAATTGTTATGGTACATTTATTAAAGCTCCATTACAAGTACTAAAATTTAAGGAAATTGTTCCTTCTATACCATTGCCTCTCAAACCCATTCTTACACGTTGGGGCATGTGTCTTAACGCTGCGCACTACTATTGTACTAAATATAAAACAATCGAACAGGTTAACGCATACAATTAAGGCAAAGCTGCTTCCATCAGAAGGGGAAGTCACTGTTTTCAAGTACCACACTGACCGGATATCTCTTACATCAAAACCAACAATTTGAAATTCATATTTAGTGACACATTTTCTTAATTTTTAGGTAATAAATGCTTGCATATTTCGAACATTTTCAGATCATAATCATCGGGGCCCTTCATCGTCCCTTGTCAGACTCGAGAAAGGACTTTAAAAAAGGGAAGTATCGTAGCTTCACGACGTAACAATAGACGTTCCTACCACATCCATAAACTACATAAATGTTAAATTATTTTCATGTTCTAAAGGAAGCCGATCTTCCCGCGACTAGCTCGACTCAGATCCTATGGGTCGAAGGATGCTTCGTGCTGGGGGGCTCAGGTATTCGCCCTGGAGACTTCGGTAGGAGCGAGAGGAAACGCAGATCGAACGTTGTAGGTAGTTAAGGTTTCCTCCCTTAACCAGAGAGAAAGAGGCACTTGGCTTCGAGCGCTCGCACTTTGAAAGCCGTGCTGTTGAGGGCGAGAAGGGTTCGTATGGAGTAGACTGAAATAAAAAGAAGAGGCTCAAGAGCGCCACGTGTCCCTCCGGTTGAAAAAGCCTAAGACTTGTATCAACTTTTAACTTGCGTGTGCGTAGGATGTGAAGGTTTCGTGATGGCATAACAATTCAATCTAAACGATTTAAGCACATGGGACGAGTTTTGATAGAATTATTCTAGAATGTTCAATCTATTGTAATCATAAAATTAGATATTTATATATATATATATTTAATATATATACACTATATTATATATATATATTATATATATATATATATATATATATATATATTATTATTTTCACAAAAAAGCCTACGAAATTCTTGTTGTATTCTAGATATTCTAAGAAAAGAGATGAAAAAGCAATATTTTCAAGAATAGTTACGTACGAACTGGCACAAAATATGAGACTCCGGCGTGTGAATGAAAATTTTCAATACCAGATGACGCTAGGAGAAATTCTCATTTCAGGAATTCTGAAATGATAATAAAGACACACCAGTTGAACATTCTTTTTTACTCTATCCTATCGTCTATTGAATTAAGATACGATTTTTCATATATTTGGAATATATTTGGAAACTACAGCACTTCATACTTTCTCGAATTTTTGGTAAGGGTAATATTATAAGACTGCGTGCGTTCAATAAGCACATTCGTAACTTGATCGAAAACCAACAACTATTTTTTACAGATCATTTTCAGACAGTATTGTTCGGTTTGGGCGGAAGGTACGTTTCCTTTAAATCCATTCACCCCAGATCTATCACTCGCTGCACAGTATTACAATTCCCTTGAGCACCGGCTCCTCTGAAACATTGCACAGTATATACTACGAACGTCTTTTATATTTCGAATAAAACTCTCCTGTGTTGGAGACCAAGTGTTCAATTATTTCTGTAGAAGTTGAAATTTTTTCAGTCGCTGTGAATTCATGTTAACTGGTGGCGACGTCCGTATGCTCGAAAAATGTTGGAAGAGAGCGGTTTTAAACACTAAATACATACTGTATGTACATATTTTGCTTTTTTCTTACAAGAAATTCCGTTCCCTAGTACTCTCAATATTTGGGACTACTACATTTCCGCGTCTTTTGCATTTTAGTTCAAAATTTACACTCGATATTATAGTTATTGTGGATTTCTGGAAAACAGCTTGCAACTTTTCTTGGACAAGTATTCATTATTAGAACTATTCAAACTACTGGGATTGTCAAACGCACTTCCAAGTTGGGATCTGGTTTTTCGATTATGCATTACAAAATAAGAATATACAAAATTAAAAAAATAATAGAAATCAAATACTATACTATGATAAATGCTCTTTGTATTATTTACTAAACAATAATAATGTGAGAATGTATGTAAAATATAATACTTTCTCTTCTTACGTCAGTAAGGCGATATAACACTCGATTTGGTATTGTAACGTATTAGCCAGCGTGCCTCATGGCATCTATTTGGGGACGCTTGGTTGCGGATTAGTCTCGCCACAGGAAGTAGGGTTTTTCCGTAAAGGGAAGAACGCGGAGACGGGAGACACAAGGCTTTAGGTGTCTTCCGGCTTATAGCAGCTTTTCACTGTTATAACAAGCGAGGGGGTGGCGTGACGTAGGAGGTCACGTGGGCCTCGCCTATATAACAGCGTGTACGGAGCCAGTAGGCAGGTTCTGGAGACGGTGGGAGAACCTCGTGCGTGTGCACAAAACTTGGCGCCTAGACGGTGCATATGCGAGCCAGGCTCGCGAGGCTGGAGTCATTAGTTGACGAAGCCTGCGGACTTTATGTCCTTGGGTGACTGCGGTCACGGGGGAGCGATGCTGTGTGCGTGCTCCGAGGTGAAGAGTGGTTGAGTGCCACGATTCACGCCGATTCTCAATCGGATAAGATCGCTCCTGCGATCGAGGCAAACCAGCCGTTGGTGCGCCAGAACGGACTTTGTGTCCCAGCGTGACATCCGGTCACGGAAGCTAGGCTTTGTGCGCGCTTCAAAAGTAGGAGTGGCGAATGCCACAATCAAAACCATCTTCAATCGGGTTTTGGATCGCTCCCGCGATCAGGGGATAGTAGGTCTATCAGAGCTAGGGTTTAAGTAGATTATTAAGTGTATATATTTGTTTTGTTTTCTTGTTAATAAATATATTTGTTATACGAAAGCTCTGTGTCTGTGTCGCTTTGAGTATCCATGACGTCACAGTATCCAGTGCCAAGAAGCCGTCTCCAGAACCAGAAACGAATCTATTTTGGCGCTTCTGTGGGCGAAACCCCTGCTGACACCTGTTTGGGTTCATCCAAGGTCGTACTCGGCGTCGCAAGTCCCACCCCACAGACCGAGCCCTCCTCCATCCCTTGCTCGTGCCTGTCTAACGGCTAACGGAGACATTTCAACACCCGTTTTTCATACACATTTTAACACCCGTTCCGTGTTCTAATGGTCAAAACTTTTAAAGTTAGAATGTGTGGGTCTCCGTTTATGTACTAGTGTACCTGCAGGTAGTCTCCAAGAAAAACGAGTGTCCGACATCGTGAGTGTTGCATATGATAAGTACATTGCCAAAGTTCAAAGAAGAAGAAGAAATTTACTTCGAAGACCAAAGGAGTAGGGTTTGAACGCGTATAACTTTGCATCATTTTTTCTAGTGCGAGAGGACGCTCGTAAGTGATCCTCAATTTCGTTTCTCAATGGAAGATGCATCGAAGAAGAAGAAGAAGAAGAAGAAGAAGAAGAAGAAGAAGAAGAAGAAGAAGAAGAAGAAGAAGAAACGCATCATGGTACTGTTATCATGGATGAACAGAAAGGAAGAGAAAGCGTGTCAGCAGAGAAAATCTTAAGAAGGTATTTGCTTTTGCAAGGTCAAGAATTTCTGAACAGTCGAAATTAAAATTACAAAACTACAATGAGCTTGTCTTCGGGTCAAATGTGATACGTAGCATACTCGAGGGAAAGACCGAAAAGCTGGTCAAAAGAATAAACACGAATTTCTACTTGGTACATACTACTTGTGTCGTTTACTATTTAAAATAGGATAAATCTTATACAATCAATACCTTTATTTAAAAAAATGTGAGTTTACTGACTGAATTTTGTCATGGATACAAAGTTACCTAAAATTCACTTCTCAGGGATGTGACAGTTATTTGCAAACGCGCAGCCCATTGCCCATAACTAGGTTCAATGATCATTTAATGAATTTTGAGAAAATCAATCTTATTCTTGAAGTTGCGATCTGTTTCAATATTCATTTTGTTGTAAACTTGTACTTTTTGTTATTGATATTTTAATAGGGTTTTTTAAAGGGCAAACGTTAGCAGTTCCACGTACTTCAATTACTATTTTCTTTGTAATATTGTGGACTGAATTTTATTCTGCGAAGCGCTTGTTGTTGACATTTAGACCAAAAAACATTTTGTACGAAAGTTATCGTAAATTATCAACGAGCTACGTTTGTAAGTACTATTTGAATGAAGGCGGTCTGCCTGATCTGATATATTGCTTTTAGGAAGATTGCTTGTTTATTTATTGGGTTATGTTATTATGTATTAAGCAGTGCTGGTACTCGTGAACGTTTTCACTGCTTTAATAGAATTATATGCTCTTATATTTATTACGTGTTTTTGTACTTATTAGGAATATGCTAATAAAATGCTAGATTGTAAAAAAGGGATAAAACAATTTGCATTCCATTTTTGTTTCTACTTTCTTGTTGTTGATATTTTTGGTGAACAGCACATGTTGCTCAAACAAAATATAAAATGCATCCTAATACTTAAAAGCTACGTACATCCAAAACGTAGATACCAGACTTCATTTGAAAGAGTTGTACATTTATATAAAATTCGACCAACCCCGAATCATTAATGACATTGTACGTCATGGCTATATTTGTATCAGAACTGTCCTAATTACCGTAGAGGAACATATCAAAACATTTATGACAAAAGTAGCAAGAAAGCTTCAGTAATTGAACTAGGTCATACGTGTTCAACCGCGTTAAAATATTCCTTGTAATAAAGATAAGTACGAAAGTTTAGCAATCCACTGTACGTATTTTCACGAAAGCCAAATTTCGGCAGATTCTAAAAAAAATCAAGGAAAATCTAGAGAAAGGAATGCACGGAAACCAAAACTCCTAATACTGGACGCAATGGGGTGTTTGGTGTTGCAAATAATGGTTTTACGTACATAATGAAACTTCATACATGTTCAAAAAATGAAGTCTTTTTTCCTAATAGTAGTGAATCTACTCCAATGGCACAAAATCGGCGCACGAAAGCGATGAACAAATAGCGAGAAATTGGAATTTCTGTTTTGTAGTTCAAATGATAATGAATATTTTAATTAATTGTAAAATTATCTTGGCATACAATGCGTTAGGAAGAAAGAAATATTTTTTGGGATAGACAGGATAAAACATGCCTATTGCGTCAAATAATCATATCAAAGAGTCAACTCGATGTTAGAAATTTTGTTATCATTACGACGCCATTTCGCTCGCGTGTCCCTGAGGTTCACGGTGTAAGAAATATTTCCTTCACCCTGGTGGTGTTGCTCCGTACCGGGCCCTTCACGTTCCTTACCGTAAGTTAGAAAGCAAACACACTTATACCTTTTAGATATTATATTATTTAAAACCTGATATTTTCGTTTTTGTCATCTCAAAATCGTAAAACTTTTGAGGTCAAAGGTCAAAACCAGAGGGTTTTTTTTAGTTTAATATGTGTGTAACCAAAATTGATACTTTATTACAGTTTAATCATTAGAAATTGCACTTTTTGTTCACATATTTCAGCAAATGTTTAGGTTAGCAGTGCAACTACAAAGTTATAAAACCCGTGTGAAAATGTTTCTTGAACCATTTATTCCAAAGAAAAGAGCCTTGCTTCTCAAATACAGACTGAATAACACGTACGTGCAAGACCACGAATTTTAGAAATACAAGAGGGGACGAACCACTCATCTTAGAAGACACTCATGTAGTCTTAATAACATAAGTAAGATCACATATAATCGCAAAATCCACTTACCTGTCGTTGATATCTCACGATGCATCTCGTGCCTGCAGGGTGGTGTAGTCAGGATCAACACGAGCGAATTGCGAATAACCTCTGTATGTAGACTTCAGACTCCATTTACTCACCACAATCACACACGGGAAAGTTATAGTTTTAATCGTTAACACCTCATTAGCAAAGCTCAACACAAATTGTTCGGTCGATAATCGTCATGTAGAAGGGATAAAATGAAGCTCTTCCTAATTACTCCCTTTGAAGAAATCACAACGAATGATATACATTGTTAACCTTACACTTTGTAAATTCTTTTACCAACACTCAGTTCGTTTTATTATCGTGAAAACAATAATCACAACTGCTTTGGCCGCGGAGGCCACCCTTAGAACCGTTACTCTCTACGCCCTTTCGAGTATTGAGAAGTTCCGCGACTCTTCGATAGATGCGCTCACAAATCCGCCAGACACGGCCACTGAAGAAATCGGGCGTTTACATTAACCCGCTACGTGCGATTAGTCTCAAATTTCTTGCACACGCACCTAAAAATCGTCATTTTTTTTTGTTAACTGAAAAATAATGTTAATAAAATGTATTGTAAAGAAGAGTCTTTATTTGTAAAAGTTTCATAAAGATAGTTAACAAGACAACCCCAGAGTAAATATTTCGTCATTGGCGGTTAATAAACAGTTCCGATTAAAGCAAAATAGCTCTACAAAAATTGATTTCAGGAGTGTCACTTTTCTTGTACACAGAGGAAATGATAACTAATATTTTTGTTGCAAGTTTTTCTGTTTAAACTGCATGCTCCGTGAAATTTCTTGAAGTCGGTGTGGCGCGCGTTTCAATTGTCAAGAAGTGTATCGGCCTATACTCTGATAAATATTAATTGATTTCATAGTATTTTATATGTTTTTTTTTTTTTGGATTTGTCGCATTAGGATAAAACGTCGCATCAACCCAAGATTTTTACCGGCTTTTCCTTTTTCAAACTAATGGTACGTTTTACACAAGGATAGATGCACAGTGTTAACGATGTTATGTAAAATTTAGTACGGTAGTTACGGTCATTTTCTACATGTTATTATCAAGTTAATAAAGTATTAACGATCTTATAGAAACTTTAGTACCTTAGGTTCGTGTTGTACATTATAATGTAATGCTCAATATGATAAAAGAAAATTAAACTTAGTCGTCAACATATAATGATTTGCTCTCTTGTATTTAAAGTTATTTCTTTAAATTTATGCTGTGTTTTAACTCTAAATTATATATTTCTTCTTTCTTCGGAAGTAATAATCGAACTTTAATCCTTCATTATGTCATTTGCGCAAACATCTGTGAACTGAGAGTTGATTACTTCATGGACTGTTTACAAATTTATGCCCTGTTCAAAAATGCATAGTTTTCAATATTGAATCGTGTCAGTACGAACTTTCTAGTAAATTCGTCGATAATATTATAAATGTATTAATGATAATGTTCGGGCTTTGAAGCGAACATAACCAAATTGATTTCATAACCAAATTAAAAGCTACGCCACTGAATACAACACTGTAATTATATTTTCTCCAAAGCTGAACATATTCGTTTTTCTAATAGCAGCAGGAGAAGATATAAAAATTTGTAAAAAAAATAATAGAAATGATAGTCGTCAACTTAATATATTTATTTACAGAGGCTACTTTCGACTTTTGTGACACCCAGCGAGACCGATGATGACGGCAACGCCGTCTCTCTAAATAAATGTAGTAGGTTGATGGAGATGACTTTCATTAATTCATGTAATGACCTCAACAACGCCGCATCAGAATTCCCACAATAAATACATTTGTGTTATAAATACAGCAGTCGTAGTAGGCCTTTTCAATATTTTCATATCAGATATCCCTCCATCTACCAATTTCCGCACAGCTTTATATATCAATGATACAGTTTAATTTACGTCTAACTCCCAGCCACTTGAGTCCATTTCAAATCTACACGTCGCTCAACACAATTTCTGGGAATTGGTTGGTAATCGAGAATTAAGTTTGAACCCATCAAAATGTGAATCAAAACGATCCTAAAACACATCCCGGACGTGATCCCATTAAAGATTTCCAAATCCCATCTCCGACAGACACACAAAAAACCATTAAATATAGTATAGTTCTATCATATACCCGACTAACCGACCTTGCACATTCTCTCCCCTTGAATTCTAGTACACATCTTCCACCAAAAGTTGTCATCTGTGTGATTAACACGCGATCATCCCTGCTTATGCAAAAAACTCTATGTTAATTTTTTTGGTTATTTAAATAAGCAAGTTATAAGTCTTAAGTATGTTTAAATACTTCTAAATGTAATGTGCATTATATTGCTATGAAATCCATCTCGAAGTTGGGAAGAGACGAACATTTACTTTATTTTAATACGGCCATGTGCTGGCTAGCTAACTAATAGAAATTGTCCTCTTTCTTTATAGCGTGCATTTATGATTCCAAAGGAATTTGCCAAGCCTCTCCCCCGTCCGCGACACAATAGGGGACAGCTACCGGTTCAGGCCAGATGATACGACACGATCGTGCCAAGGAAACACGCCGAGCACTACGGCGCGTCCAAGGTTAAGAATGAAGTACGGGCTCTTATGGCAACAGCGATCCCAAACGTGGCAGCTTTCTGCTGTACTGTATGAATCGAAAGTTACGCGCTCGATGGTGACGATGAATTTCGCAATGAGGTGGAGCGCTAGTTTAGCGCTAAAGCAGTTTGTCTCGATCCTTTCCAAATTTATGAAAACGTATTTTCTTCCTTTTCCTCAAATCTAAAACTATTCCTAAGAGACTTCGATACACTGGAAACGTTTCTGTTAAGCTTCTCACGTTCTTTGTGCTTCGAAATGTCATTAAGAAATCAGGAATAAATATTAATTTTAACGTGCACCACTGTTTCAATACAAAGTTCAAAATTCTAGCCAACTACATGAAGACGCAAAAAATCCAATCCTCTTGTTTACTTTGTAACAGTACAGAAATAATAAGTTTTCATTACCAAACAAAATATTTAAATTTGCACTGACGACCAAATAAGTTGGGCCCACGGGAAGAAACTGATTTGATTCATGGGAAACCGAGCTGCCTCGCGCCGGAAGAGTGGACAGTCATCTCCCGGTAGGCATTGAATACGAATCCCGTTCAGGATACAATTATAGTTGAATAGTTAAAAACCTTAACAACCATTTGTTTTTACCCGCTACGGAGCACTTTAGCACATTTGCGCTGTGCGGTTGATGGATCATACTTCTAAATTAGGTCTCCAAAGAAAAATAAATTAAATTTCAAATAATGTAAATTAATAACTGTACCCCAACCTAAAAACCAAAATGAAGGAAAGTAAACGAAATTACTTTTAACTTTCTATCTTCTGGGCTCTCTGGGATGCGCCGCGTCTCGGTCTTTGCACAAACTCCAGCCGCAGAAGCCCACGCAATCATACATTGGACTTTAGCGTGGTTGAAACCATAAATCTCAAAAACTAAACACAGGCGAGCGAACAAAAAAAGGTAAACAACTGGAACGCGAACTTTCTGAGCACAGTATGATACCGCGACCGAAGCTCGTGGCACCGCAGGTGAGGCTGATCCAACAGTCGAACTTATCCCTTCCTACAAAAAAATAATCACTAAAGATATTCCTCAGGATTTGCGATAAATATATCATGTATTCTATGTATTATTTTGCTAATATAATTGTTGCTATGAAAAATCAGGTTAATGAGTACTTAAAACAGTTTTGAAATCTTCAAAACGAGGGATGTTTGTTTACCGGAAAAGCCCATAAGGCCCTGTCCCTGTACTTCATTCTTAACCTCGGACGCGCCATAACGACCGCTAGACGATCGTTACCTTAAAATTGAAATTCTGCAATCTCATTTCTGTAGAAGTTCACCCAACCACACACGAGTAGCTGGCCCTGAAGTATGGGAAGATGCAGCGGGTCATGCATCAATTGATGTGGTTTCCGAACCTATTCGAAGCTCGTTAAGAAACTTTACCGAATCGCCTTCCTGAACAGACGCGCCCGCGATCTGCTGCGGCAAGCACAACACCCCGGACTTCGTTTCCATGGCTAGTTACTGCGTAAAATGTCCGCTGGTGATGGACTCTAGGTATTTTATTGATTGAACGATGTTTCCGGGCATATCAACTGCTATGGTCATTCGTAACGTTAGTGTAGTTAATGTTTTTCTACCTGGAAGTGGCGATGTTTCTCCCTCGCTCTATGGTGATATGCGGCGCCGACCTACACGTCGGCTTGCTGGGGGGGTTCCCCTCCAGGAATCTCCCCCCACCGCCCCAGGCGCAACAAGCCAAACAACGCTCATTGCCACCTTTTCATAATTCAGAGTAATACGTGTGAAAAATAAATGACGAATGAATTTTATAGCAGCAACTGCTGACTCTTAATCCATTTGACCTAGAATATCCGATAAGCTCATCCGTTAAAATGGGCAATGATACGTTTGAACAAGTTCTGACTTCTCAGTCAGCTTCCAGAGCCGCTAGAGTACGATTTATGTATACGTGCGTTTGAAGTAAATCAGCTGTTGACTATCATCGGGAGCGTGTATGTCCCTACAGTGACTTCACTATGGTGACGTTCAAGTTCCAGATTGGATGAAACCGTCAACAGCTGATTTACTTCAAATGTACGCATACATAAATCCAAGTATAGAGTGAGGTCGTATTTGCGGAGTCTGTCGCCCAGCATGGATTTCCAAAAACGCATTAACATAAGTTTTGTTTCCAGATGCAAAAAATTGCAAATGAAGCTCATGAAATGTTAAAATCAGTGTATGACACTAATGTGGTGACTCTGAAGACTGTTTGAAGACTCTATACTTGGATTTGGTGACTCTGAAGTGGTATGAGCGATTTAAAAGCGTAAATGAGTTGGTTGAATTCGAGCAAGAGTCGGGACGTCCTTCGACCTCAAAAACAGATGAAAATGTGCAAAACTGGTAAAACGTTTTCGTTCAAAGAGGCGAATGACTCGTCGAAAGCTTGTACGAGTCCGTGCAAAGTATTTTAACCGATAATTTGGAAATGAGACGACCAGACAAATGAACCAATGGCTTCCTTCTTCAACGCGCCGTGCGACATGTTGCTCTTGATTCACGGTTTTTGCCCGGAAAAGTGTTCTGTCTGTCAACATCCACATGCTTGCCAAATCAGCACCATGTGACTTGTGGCTTTTCCAAAAAATAAAAACTTACTGAAAGGGAAACGTTTTGACACCATTCCCGACATTGAGAGCGGCGCCACAACAGCTGAATGTCCTTCCGAAATAAGCCTTTCAGAAATTATTTCAGTCATGGATTCAAAGTTGGGACAAGTGCATCGCTAGATTGAAGGAGATTAATTCAAATTCTATGTGAGCTTACTAGTCATACTTTGTGATAAAAGCATTCACCCTGTTTTTAACACACCTTTTATGTATAATATATAAAATGGAAGAAATACCAGAGCTCAAGAAATCGTGCAGAAATTGCACTTTATTTATGTCACACAGTTTTTAACTGGATTTGACGTTAAATAAATAAAACTCTAAGCTCCGAACTGGTCTCTCGACGAATGGTAATTTAGTGCATGTAAGTGTATGTGTGTGTGTATGAAGAAAGAGGAAGGAAAGATCGTGCACGGTCTGTGGGCCGTTTGTTAGGGTTCTGCGCGGAATTGTTCGAAGAAACCCCGGAAAACTACCGATTAAAGCGTTGGCATTAGCCATTCCCAATTGGCATAACCAATCCCAACCTCTGTCTGTCTACCACCTTCACAAATAAAACTAATTTTCTGATATTTTTATCCACATCTAGGGTGACAACAACACTAGTGGCCACAGTAACATTTTCGTAGTTTTCTCAAAATCATGGGCTAATACACTAAATTTGTTTTGTGAAACTCAATACATATATCTTTCCGAATAAATTCTTTATGTAAAAATGGCCTATTTTTATTCGTTCTATTTTTGAATAATTTATTTCCAAGCATTAATTTTGTTCCAGTTGTGGCAACATAAAAATTGTTTAAAAAGTGAAGGTTTCCCTCCTTGAGAATAGTGAGTAAATAGAATATGATGCAAAGACTGTGCCCATTGATGAAAGTGATACAACGCAGGGTTACGGTCTAACAGGGTGAGCTTGTGGCGGAGAGGGGCCCCGCGCAGACGTAATGAAAGGCAGACGGGGTCGTGAAAAGCGGCCTGGGCGGAAGCACAGGTCCATTTGGCGAGGCAGAAGCACCACTACGGCGCTGAAACGCAGATCTACTTCCCGCGTTTCCATTATTCTCCTTGGGGTTACTTCTTTCATAGCGCGTACATCAGCTTGCAGCGAAACGTGTGGCTATGAATAATATACGATGAGATTCTCCCAGTCTGTTGGAGCTGCCCTCCCGGTACATTCCAGTTTATCCGTCTCCCTGGAGCAAGAGGCGTGAATGGAATTTGTTAAGAGGGCAGAATGTGCAAATATTGTTTTGGGAAATGCTGTCTTCTAAATGGGGTACAAGTTTTACAAGCAATTTCAAGCAATTATTCTCTGATTCATAATAACATATGACCTTATTTAATGCAAGGCAATGGAACAAACAAAGAATAAACGTCTAAGTATTGATTGGCGAAATATTGATGACAGATAACAAGCTGGACTTTTATATACTGCGATATGGCAGCCGTTATCTGACATTTTAGCGATGGGATTTCTCTTAATTTACTTTATATAGATTATATTTCGTATACTTTACATTTTACATTTACACATTTATATTTTATACCAGACTTCATACTTGAACTTTACACTTTATATGTATTTTATCCATCGTGCGCGAGATTTTAATGCGCGTAAGCGAAAAATATTCCCTACAGATTAAAATTAGTTGGTTTTCTTTCTTTCTTTCATGCAATATTTAGAACATTAGGTAAAATTATGATATTGATTCGTTATAATCAGCTATTTTAATTCACAAAAATTAATTCGAATCTGCTGTAGGTCACTGAATAAGTAAACAAATATTTAAGACGAAAGAAATTCTGTAAGCGCACTTTTTATATTTTTTTATCTGAATAGAGAACTTTCGACTCTACGGAATATATAAACAAATATAATAAAAATTCAACTTCGAGTAATGTAATTTTTTCGAGTTCGGTCCACCACTAATAATCATTTTAACTTACCTAATTATTACTTACGATTGTCGATGAAAGGCGTTGAGCGGATAATGCATCACATTTGGTATCATATCCACATCCACATCGTGATTCACATCCCAAATGAAATAACCTGTGAGATGCACGTGTGATTATGGAATAATTCATTATTCTTATGATATATTCCTTTTCATTGATACTTAAAAACAGCTCCAGAATTTATGACTTCTTTGTACCTGCCTCGCACAATTGAAAAATCTAACGTAGATTTCATAAAATATTCTAGAGAAACATCTTCTGAAGTCGCAAGTTTTTCTTTTACGTTTATTTTTTGCACTGAGGATACACCAATTGCATGTGTGGCAACTAGATATGTAAATATAATAATTTAATTACATTATCTTGTTTCAGTGCGTTCATTCTATTAATTTCTGAGGGTTTCGTCGTTCGGGAATTATACAAATGATTTAAAGAAACAAACATTTACGAGAAGGCTTTATTGATCTACACTGTTGTCCAACACTTTAGTATTCTTTCAATAGGATCCAAATAATAAAAATTATACAAATATTTCATTATTATTTGATCCAAATAATATTTTTGATGTACTTGACAGAAGCTCGATGATTACATGCCATTCAAACATGGACGTGATGGTAGAAAAGTTGAAAGCATACTTATGGATATTCTGGTAATCCTTCCGCAAAATTTAGAATTCCCTTAAAGGAAAATCATTACGAAAGTCACATTTATTAAGCTAGGGCAATACGTGATCAGTTACACCGTACACATCCCCCTTTCTCAAGCATAAATTCACAATACATTACTTTTTACTTGAAGATAAAATAATCTTTTTTTCTCTGCATATGGAATAGACTCAGCGAAACAACTCAACAGAGTACACAAAAATACTCTATTCTTACATCTAAATAAACATGAAAAGCTAAAACTAAATTCTACTGGTAATGGTAATTATACTGAAGTTGACTTGAACAATGGATAAAATGATTGGGTAAGGAATATCTTCTATAAAATTTGTGAAATGCTCTGAAGAATCATCAGAGAGCCTCAATCGATAATAAAATTACAAGTATCATTGTTATAAATGTAGTGTCTGTAGCCAATTAGTCGAGATCAGAACGACTAAAAGGTATATTTCTTGGTACAATGGGACAATAGCCCAATCACTAATCCGTCAGCAAATGGAGAGTTGGGAGTCAAATGAAACAAATCCTCTGTCATTCGTTATGTATGTATGAATTCATAATTAATATACGTCTTCACATTGTCAGCTACTTCACATTTCACATGAGCAATAACACTCTTTTCCCATTCCGAAAAAATAATGCGACAGTTTTTGTGCTTACATTGTTTTTCTGTATTTTATTGTTTTGCAGTTTTGCAGTCTCGTGCATTGACACGAAGAGATTTTGTTTTATTTGACATGTACTTGAGAGGGAAGTTACAAAGAAATTGGGTCCACAAAGGGTACAGATCACTGCGTTTGGCGCACCAGGCGATATCCATCGCAAGTCCAGTCACTGTGCTGAGTGGTGGCGTACGGGTAGACCTTAGCCACCTGCATGGACCCCTGAAACACAGTAAGAATACATAAATGAAGATTGGGAAAGGCTAAATGAATGTGTTGCATTTGGCGTGTCTCAAGACTTTTCAGAGGGTGCCACCTGTAGGGTCGGATTCATATTTCAAGGGATCCTAAGCATAACCAAAATATGAAGCGCCATTATAATATTGAATATATTAAACCTAAATAAACACAATGAAAACAGTATAAAAATTCCATTCACATGTATAAAATTCAAGTAATCAATGGTCGTGTTTCAGGAATCCGTCAACCTATTTTTGACAAACATTGGAATCAAATACAAACCATTGGAGAAACAAAATTTAAAATTTTGAGACAAATCACAGAAAATACAATTCAGCGTTTGACAATATAAAATATGTCCAACTAACAACTTTTTAAACTTTTTCGTCAACTTAACAATGTATCTGATTGAAAAAATGTTGAAAAAATAAGAAAATAATTTATACTATCAGAGAAAACATTTAAAAATATTTTCTTAGCGTCAAATTCAAACGCAAAATTCAAAAAAATATAAAAATAATTTTACTTACTTTAAACCCTGGAATAGGTTGAAGAAATTCTCTCTCAAAACACAATTCGTGATTTATTTACGATATTTTCGATTGCTAAGCTATAGTTTAAAAAAATTAAAAAAACAACATTTTTACCATTTCCCAGTTCCCAGTCCCCTTTAAATCACATCGACTTTAAATACACTCTCAAATTGGCTGCAACAATTATCTGCTTTTCTTGTAGAGCTTCTTATACATATGTAATAAAAATTGTTATTCTACAAAAAACAACGAAACTTTTTTGTTTTAATAATCGAACCGACATTTTGATTAAAAAAACAGATTCGCGTTTATAATAACAGAAAAGAGAAATTATTATAATGACATTGAGTATAATAGAAAATATTTTGTTGAAATAACTGGTTCGCCTTTTACTTTCTCGCTACGAAGTAGAGAGAAAGTTATGTAAAGGTGCCAAAAAAACGGCGAATTTTCGGCAGAAAAACTCTTATTACAGGACCCTAGTGACGAAAGAGTGGATAAATCTAGTTGCTAAATTTAGAAAAAAAATCCTCTAACACGTGGGATACGCTAGCGGATAAACCGTTTAGTTGCATTGGAACTGAGCTGCCGCACGTGGGTCGGCCAGCTGACCCCACAAAGTTGTCTACACAAGCTTCTCTTGTGCCCGTTCTGCGGTGAATGACAAGAGAAATTTTTGAAGATTATTAATAGTGAACGGATTTCCATGAAAATACGTATGTTTACAGGAAGAAGATAACATTAGATAATTATTTTAAAGTTTGGATAACATTCTGATTGCATTTAAACAATTTTTCAAGTAAATATTTTTACATATGTTGCTCTAATTACAAACAAGGGACATCCACGAAATAAGAATACAACACCTGTCAAAATAAAATAAAATCTATATTTTAATGAAATTTACAGGATATGTGCGAAAATATGTTACCATTTCTTCACATTATCGCCGTTCAATTGAATGCACTTTTGAAGCCTAGACACAAGTTTTGTATATCCTTGTCGTATAGTAAGTATTCCTTTAGTTTCGTAAAAATATGGTTATTTTAAAGTGCAAGGTCCGGGGAGTATGGCGGGTAACTCACAATGCCCCATCCAAACGACACGAGCAGGTCTTCAGTGAGCCGTGCGGTACGGGGTCTGGCGGTGTGACGGAGTGATACCTAACGAGTCAGCATTCCCAACCCCGTAATTGAGTTTTTCAACTTCTTTATGGTCTCACTACACGCAGCAACACTGGTGATCCCTTTGGACATGAAATCAACCCACAAGATCCCGTTCCGATCCCAAAAGACGAATGCCATTATTTCCTCTGGGAATGATGAACTATGGATTTTTTGGATGTTGGTGAATGGGTAGGTGCCACTGCGAAGAGTGCTTTTTTGAATCAGAAATTATAGTGATACATCCACGTTTCGTTCCCTGAAACAATCAAATTGAGAAAAGATTCACCCTGACGTGAGTTAGAAAACATAAGAGAAAATTCGCAAGCGGCCGAACCCGCGAGTTTTTCGTTATTACGGAGACTATACATTTGGCACCCGCCGTGCACATAATTTCCTAAACGCAAATTCTAACCCGATTAAACCCAGGAAACTTCGTGAAACATGTGAGAAACGTTCATTAAGGGCGAGAAGAGTCACACGACGATCATCGCGCACAATATTTTGATTGATTAATTATGAGTGATTCTGGGCACCTCAACTGCTACGGTAATTAGTAACGTAAGTGTAGTGCATCTTTTCCTCGGAAGGTGGCGGAGATCTCCCCCCGCTGGTTGGCGAGTTCCGGCGCCGACCTACCGTCGGCTATCGGGCGTTTCCCCAACCAGGTATCTCCCACCAGCGGGGCAAGCTCTAATTTTCCAAGGTCTCCCGGCATGTGTAGTAATGTAGTGCATGTTAGTGTGTGTGTAAGTAAGGGGGTGAGGATAAGACAAGGAAGGAAAGATCGCGCGCGCGGAATGTGACCCGTATGTTAGGGTGCTAATCCGGCTTTCGCTTGGTGTTGATAAGAGACATCACGAAAAACTACCGATCAGCGGCAGCTAGAATTCTCCTCCAGACAGCGACTAAATTTGACCTAGCTCTAACTAAAAAATAGAATCCACTGTGCATGCCCGAACGTGGCGTCCCCCTCCAAAGCTATAAATATTTCTCCGCCGGTTTGCGCTCTTTGTCACAACATAGCTCTTTTTCTCCGTCTTCCTCTGGTGGTTCGCGCGGTAATTCAACACTGCGAGTAGGGCGATAACAAACTGACGAGTGAGGAGGATCCGACGAAAGGCCTCTTACGCGTTTCTACACTAGGCGTTGCTATTAACAGAAAATAAACCGTGTCTTGAAGAAGGGTTTCAGTTTTCGGTCTCCAGTCCCAGTTCTGCAGTGAATAGCTAGCAGTGACAGTTTGTTTTGTTCAGTTTATGATCAAATAATCATTGAACTTCGCCACATTCCTCTCCGTCTTCCACCGTACCGTTCAAATCTAAATCCAATACACCTTTTTTGGGATTTATAATAGGGAACGTGGCATCGGAAACAATCAGCGCATCCTTAAAAGAAAAAAAAATATTTTGCATAGAAGCGTATGCACAATAGAGCGCTGAACAATGGAAGAAATGCTGTGTGCATGTGTAGGGAACAGAGGTGACATGCAATCATTCATATAATGTAATAGACCAACACATCGATGAATTCGTTACATTTTTGGACACTTCTGGCGGTGCGAGTTCGTCATCTGTCGATCAGGGCAGTTATGAGTGACCTGCGATAGCTGCGTCTCGTAGTCGCCTCTCCTTGTCGCCCACACATTTCTTTATAGCCTTATCTCCGAAATCTAATGATGCGCAGGGGGGGGGGGGAGAAGCCTCGAGACTTCACTAAAGGAGATCCGCCATTAAGGTTATTTTGCGCGTGGTCCCGCTATAGTGTCGACAATAGTGCCTCCCTCGGCACTCGAACCTACAACCTCCCGGTCAGAGGCACTGCAGAGAAATTAGCTGATGTTTTAAGCCACCTTTTCTGGTACAGTTGTTTGAACTTGCTGCACAAGCTCTTTACAAACGACAAACGTCTCTGACTCGTTTCTTCGTCGTAGGTGTCCTAAAATATCCTAACCAACTAGGTAACATTCTGGCGATTCATTCATCGGATTCGTAAGGTTTCCTCAATCTGGAGACGGATACTAATTCGCGACGCAATATGAGGAAACGAATGACTGAGTGAAATTCACACCTGCGGTACGTGGGGCAAACGGGGACGAACTGGTTGAAGTTTTAAGCTGCTGTGACATTTTTTGACGGACCGAGGCGCTCAATGACTATTGCTTCGTTACATTTTAATACATTTATACGCCAATAGTAAATATTATATGAAACTAGTATGCGAATAAAAATTCCTGGAATCGTTTCTGGGAAACAAAGTAAAGTAATACTGCGCTACTATAACCTTCAGACCTTCGCCATGAATTGTTACCCTCTGCTTCTCGGAAACTGCGTGCTAGGAATCGTGTATACTTGCAAAACAGAAGTAATGGCAACCACATGCTTGCTCATGTTTCATAGGTCGCATGTGTAACTGAATCGAAAACTCAGACAAACATTTCTTACAGGCCATTGTCTTATCACATTTCCTGCACGTCGTCGAGAACCTAACATTTCCTGCACATCGCCCCTCAGTCAGGGGGCAGAATTTGGAATCTATTCATAGATTCTCACCCGCTCGAGGCCCATGGAAACTACTCCTTTAAAATGCGACGCGATCAATCTGTGGCATTTGCTTCCAATAAATTGAGTTCAATTACAAAGTTTGATGAGTATTACACCTACTTAAATCATTCGACCCGTAAGTGTAGTACATGTTATGTCACTTGTCGTGGACGTGTTCCTCCCCTTATTTTATGAAACGAATTCTTCAGAACGCCGTTTCTGATACGGCGGTACCGTGACACCTGAAAATCGACACTGCAGTACAAAACTTCCGGTATCGCCTTCTCGACATCATATTCTTTTTCATGCCCAAAGAGTGTCTCTTGTCCCTAGTTTCTGGATCAGGTCTCCGGCAGATTCCGTGCTTCCTAGGGTTAGTGAGGGGCAACAAATCTGCTGGCTTGGTGGCTGGCAGGCTTATAGTACCGATGCAGGCGCATGTGCGAGTGAGGTGCAGATACGCTTTTCCCCGGACGTGTCCTCTTTTCGATGCAAGAAAAACCGCCCGGGTGGGTTTTACAAGAAAGGACGAAATATCCTCTTTTTTTATTGAAAGGTATTTCTTTTAAATGCAACCTATGATGTGCGACGAATATGGGCTTTTTTGCGAAAGAAATGCGCTTTTTTCAACTTATTCGTGTCTCCTACATCATAACAATTGTATAAATAAATGTATTAATGAATGACATTTAACTTCAATTACCTCGCCTATCACCCACCAAAATCCATAGATCAATTGTCCTCTTTGAAATGTAAATGAAGTTGAAGGCTCATTCCTAGAAATGTACTTTACACCATGAAATGCGTTAGTGCCGACAATAGCTGGTGCAACATATTGTGATGCTGGGTATGAATTCTGTGTTCAGTCGTGTTAATGCTGTTCTGCTGGCCTGTGGAATTTATATTTCGATCGTAATGCCAAAAACGCTTGAATACTTACATAAAAGTTCAAAGCGTTAGTTGCAAGATGCAAACCAAAGTAGAGCAAAGTTATAATTGTTGAGGGAGATTTCATCATCCACCAAATACGTTTGGTATAAAAGGAAAATGATGTGTAAAGGTATAACTTCTGGTATAAAAGTGGAAGATGATAAGGAAGTATACCTATTTTGTGATTGTTAAAGTGATGACAATGATTGAAATATTTATTTTGTCAGTAGTAGGTTCTTTGTTTTTAGGAAAAATAAATTATTGCATTAAACCTTTTATGTGAAGAGTCCTTTTTTTATAAGAAATGTCCTCTGTTTCCGTAATGGACTCAACTGAAAATACTCCATGCGTGGTGCACGTTAGCGTTAGCATGAGGTGTATAGGGTGTGAGTAATTTGTGAATTTCAGAGAGTCAAAATTCGTTTCGTTAAGATCAATTTTCCCGCTAATCGGTAAGTAACTCCTTAGTGTTGTGTGTAATTCACTGCCTATTAAGCTTTCCCCTAGAAATCAACAAAGAACAAGTTTCAATAATGTTGGAGTAGCTTATTGGTTAACCAAATAAAGAATATCCCTCACGGTGACGGGAAGAGGAGAGCTGTGAAGATCAGAAAGGCGAAAGAATCTGTTTCATAATTCAAAACACTAAATTTCTTTTGCGTTGTGACTGAATGTGGGGTCTGTATCGTGTGTGCAGTAACGGGTACATGGTTGAAAATATTTTCTGCGTTCCCGACTTGTGTTCAACCGTCTGTGTAGTGAACAGCCTCTTCCAGCCGTCGGATATATTGATCTAAATTACTGAATTCGAGATCTGCCAGAGTGTCAAAACACAAGTTGTACCGATAGACTTCCGAGCTGTGGCTTTGTTCCAGAAAATTAATGGGAGAACTTATCCAAACTTCCAAGTGGTTCGGAAGGGTGTTCCAAGTGCTAGCTTTAGTGACTAGTGCTACTTCAAGATATCGCACTGTTGGAAATTGCCCACGTATTGCAAAGGCACTGACAGACACAATATCTGCTTAGGAAGCTGTAAACCAATGCTGCGTTTGCCCGTAAACCAATTTTTCGGCATCAAGGACCCACAAAACGCGGATTTTGAGTGCAGAAATTAGAGTTGTTATTTATTTCATATATGTACAATTGGGAATATTTTACTTTTTTGATATGTGTCTCATACACGTCTATCGAAAAGTACCGTTTTGAAGCATTACAATTCTAATACCTAAGCAAATAGTACGCGAGAAAGTAAAAAAAATATTATATTAATTAATATTATTTAAATAAAATAAAATAGTGCTATAACATCATATCTTCTCACATTATTTGAAACGGACACGCGAAATTATAATGTATTAACATACACACATGTTTCCAACCAGCAACAATTTTTTTTCAGATTTGGAATCGAACTCAGGTTTTTAGGCTTAGCACGCCATTCACGTTACTGCATCACCAACATCGCAGCTAAACACAATCTTCCACATAGTTTAAAACAAACATTTAAGTTTTAACTTTTGCAACTTTAGAAAATACAGAGTTTATCGAAAACCGTTTTTCAAAATTACATGTTTCAATAATGTCATGTACACTTTTTGAAAATGATAGAAGCTGTTTCATTGCTTTGCGTTTTCCATCTAAGCAACTAGTGATGTAGAAGTGTTGGTATTAAAGGTATTTTGCAAATAATGCTATTTTTCTTTGACTACATGTTAAAATTGAAAACTATGATTTATATCTATAATGTGCTACGAAGTGAAAAATATCGTCATTTAAATATATCGTTTATAAATTAAAAACTATGTAACAATCCTCTTCAAGCACACAACACATTTATAATTATTTTTAACATCCGTTAAATTCATTGAGTAGGTTTCATTGATCCCACACTTTTTCACACAGCACTTCGTGTCAGTTTTGCATTCTATAATATCCTTTGTTGTGATAAAGTCTGGATATGTAGGGTCAACTATTCGATTACAAGTTCATTCACCTAATGGTGCAGTTTTGAAGAAAACTTCGTATCAGGAAATGTGGACGACTACGAAATATAAGTACAGTATACCCACAACACAGTAATACAGATATAATTGGATAACACATTTTTATAACAGAACCAACGATAATTTAGGTCCCATGGAATTCGTGTTTACGAGGTGTTAACATATATCGTAAACCAGTTTTTGTCTTTCAGTTCATTTATGAATACGTTCGTATTTTTTAAAAATGCCATTACTACACCGCATCCTTGTCAGGGTTCCATAAATTAACTACTGAATTAAAAATGAGCCATAGAATACGACCAAAGGAAGCAAATCTACCCACGCAATATATGATTGTATTAAATTCCTATTTGTACCCTGGTGTTTCGCAGATTCCACCAGCCAGCCGCTGAAAAATGGATTTTGTTGGAATTGGACATTACTTCAATAATGATGGCGGTCAGTTGTCGCGCCTTTTCCATTCGGTTTAAAGTAATCGGAGGAGATAATTGGATTCTGTTTTGACACAGATGATTCTGTGGAGTACACTACAAGGGTTTACACGAACAGCGATGCGAGGCGGCTTTTGTGAGATGAGAGGACGCCCCCCCCCCGCCCATTCGGAAGCCTCAAACGCCAAGCTCATCCGCGCGGCCGTGTGTGAGTGTGTACAGTATATGAGTGAGAGAGAGTGAACGACTCAGTGGGAGAGAGAAGGTAATTCGTGTTTCCGGGAGCTTCAACTACTTCGGTCATTAGTCCCGTCAGTGTAGTACATGTTGTATCCGGGAGGTGGTGGTGGTGTTACTTCCCCGCTGAAATGTGGATCTCCTACGGCAACCTACAAGTCAGCTTGCGGGTTTTTGCGCCTCCAAATGGCTTCTCCAGCAGTGCTCCGTCCCAGTCAGAACAAATTCTAACACCAAGCTCCAGCTTTTTTGATAGAATAATGCATGTAAGTGTGTGTGTTTACTTGTAAGTAGAGAGGAGGGGACAAGTATGAGAGACGAAAACACTCGCCCGGATGACACCCTCCCACGTCACAAATGGGCCCGGCGCCATATTAGCACCACGCACGAACGCGGTCGCTGGTTCGCCTCCGATCTGTAAGCTGGTAGGCTTCGCTTATGATCGCCCCAGCTCCCTGGGCCATCTGGCGCGTTCGCCGGTCGCCTTACAGAAGAGGCCCCGCGGTCGCCAGGGGTCCCTCGATAACGGGCACGTAGGCCGGCGGAGTCCTCTCCTGTCAGCCCTAGTGACGATACTCGAGACGGATCTTCCGCCGGGCCTCGACTGCGAGTGACCGCGCCGCACCCCACCCTCCACGCCTACGTGTGCCACGCCGCCCATTGGCCTCCGCCGCAGTCCACCCCGCGCCTGCCCCACACGACACACGACTGGGAACTGAACTTGAGAACCGCAGGAAGCGCAGATAATACATAAGAGTCCGCAAAAATGTATAGTATGAAACGGCAAAATTTGAAATTTGTTCATAGAAACTGTGTATATATATATATATATATATATATATATATATATATATATATATATATATATATATATATAAATTAAAATTCACTTTTAATTACTACTTTACAAAAAATTGAAACTATGTTAATAAATCATTTAATAAACTTAACGTAAATAATACTTCGTAAATATTATTTGGTCAACTGAATTAGTTTATTTCCTAATTAGTTCTTTTTTGAATTTGTAGAGTAATGACAGCCATCGTACTAACGTGTGAACTCAATGGCTTGCAAATTATTATTGTAATATTGTCTTGACACATCTGCTATAACTCAATATTTTCAGGAAATTGGGATGAAAGATAAGATATAGATTTAAGATTCAGTCAAAAAAACTTTAAAAACTGTGTGTGACGTATGGGGGAGAATATCAGCTAAGCACGTTTTCTAGTTGAGTTCCAGATTCCCTTCCCATCATTTTTAATATAAATAGTTGAAGGATAAGTAAAACTTAAAAACAAATATATAGAACTAAATTTTAAAAAGGCGCATATTAGCAACATTTGAAAACTATACAATTTCGTTTCCTAGTTACAGAAAACTTATTTGCAACGGTAACCAAACTGCAGGTTTGATTTTTCTCCATTGCTAATAAAATAGTAACTTACTATTATCGCTACTCCTACCACTGGAAGGAGAGTTCAGCAAAACGTGCGCATAGTGAAGCTAAGTTTAGTCCAGAAGTAAAACAAAGGACCATTTCAGCATTTGTTCAATGGATCAGGGTAAATGGACAATAACATGATCGAGATGGGGGTCATTGACCCAGATGCTGAAGTACATTATTTGTTACAAGCATATTAAGTTTGTTTTTTTTATCTTAATGCATTACAAATCTAAACTAACTCATTATATATCACTGTTTTCTTAAAATGAAGATTTTTTTGATGATCAGTACACTCTCTAATTGTATAGAAACATTTGTGCAGCAGAAAATATTTTACTTTTAACTTAAATTTGTGTTCAGACTTCAATTGTTTAATGCTATATGTCAATGCGTTGTTAAGTAACGTACATGTATTGTATGTGGATTTCTGATATTGAGCTCTTGATACAAGTACTTGCCGACCGTGATTTCTACGACGTGTCTTGTAATTATAAATATCAATATTGCATAAAAATATGTTCCCGCCTTTAAATAAGTCAGTTTTGACAAATATTACAGATTCGTAAATAAATAGGGAAGGCAATGGTAAGATTCCAATCTCAATGAAGAGAGGCTTGTAGGGATCAGGCGTCTGGCATTTTTTCATTATTCGAATAATTTTATTTTGGAATCTAAAGGTCTGGGTACTACATGATGAGTTTCCCTAGAATACTATGCCATATCTCAGGCGGGAATGCACATTTGCAAAATACACGCAACGAGCTGCGTGAAGGCCGACAGAATTTGTAAGAATTCTGAATGCGTAATATAATGAACCTAATATAGTGTTTAATTCTGTTATATATACATTCCATTTAATGTTTGACCGACTTGAGAGACCTAGAAATTGTGTTACCTTAATATCAGCTTATTGCATATTGTTTATTTTCAGTGGAGCTGGCGATTGCTGATTTAAGATGCAAAAATGCATTGAAACCGTTTCTCCTTGGTTAACTATTATTTTATTAATACAAAACTAATTTTAAATTTCTGCAATTGTACTATTTATTATTTCTTTTTTGCGAAGAACATTCGTGTCATTGGCAAACAAAACTGTTCTTCCGTTTTTAATAGACCAAGGCACATCTAAGATCGACTCTTGTGAGACGCCATATACAATTGGTGAAGAATTGGAAAGATAAGTAAATAACGTCCTTTGGTGCCAGTACGTTATTTCTACTCTTAGATGTCGATGTTTAAGGTACGAGATTATCCAATCTAGGGCGATACCACGAATTCCATAAGAAGGTAATTTTGATAGCAATATGTTATGGCCAATAACGTCACAGACTTTCAAAAGATCTAAAAATATTCCAAAGGGTGCTTCATTTTGGTCCATTGATAAAGCAACAACTTTAAGAAAAGAAAATATGGCAGTTTCTTTTAACTTTCATTTTCTAAAAACGCGTTGTGAGTCTGTAAACGCTTCGTTTTTCCTGAGAAAAGTTTGCATTCGCATATAGAAAAGCCTCACTAATATTTTTGAGAAACCTAACAAAAGAGAAATTGGTCGGTAATTTTGAATTTAATTTTTCCCCCCTTTTTTAAAAACTGGTTTAATTTTTGCTGTATTGAAAATATCTGGATATATTCCTGTGCGTAAAGAAGCATTTAAAATGTGAGTTGAGGGGTGTATAAAGGCAGGTACACAAGTTTTCAATGAACAATACGGAAATCCATCTAAACCAGATCAATATTTATTTTTTAGTTTACTGAGTATTCTCAGGATTTCATTAAAGAAGTTTCGGAAATAAACATCGTGTCGAAATTTTTTTGAGAAAGGAATGATGTTGATTTTTTTGTTTTTAATCCCTTCTTGAGTTAAGCCGCAATTCTAGAAAAGTGTTGATTGAGATCATTGCCACATTTTCCGGGTTACTTGCTTCGCTTTCATTATCCTTTAAAACAACATTCTTTACTAAGAACTGAGATGATGTGATCGTATTTTTTACGATATTCCACACTGTTTCGTTACTAGCGTTCAAAATATCCTCATAATTTTTCATTATTTTCGCCTCAACTATTACTTTCCTTAAAATTCTTTTGTATTCTCGGAAGAAGACATGGAAACCGCGTGATGTTTAGAAATGTAGTAAAGCGTACGTTTGTTTTCACACGATGTTAAATGAGAAAATTAAACATTTCACGGAAAAATAATACTTGGATCACAGAAGGAATTAGTTTCTTGTGTGATCCATGTATTCTTTTTCCGTGAAATGTTTAATTTTCTCTTTTTGAGAGGAAAGCATGCGTTAAACTGAGATGAAAGCTTTGAGAAAAATATATTATATTTTTCATTTGTGTCAACAGTGTTATAAAATGTGTCCCATGATTTCTTTAGCAAGTACTCCGTAACTTTTATATTAACTTTAGTGAACACTCTGCACACGCGTATATTTATTGTTTCGGTGTTCATGTTATTAGTAATTGTAAGAATTTCTGCTTCGTGGTCCCTGTAACCTAGATTAGTAGTTTTATTTCATATCTAGTTGTGTTTTTTTAATTTTTAATTTGTTCTATTGCTTTTTGTGATTTAAATGAATTCCGTGTAGATACATTCACTGTAATATCAAAATGAAAAAATGCAGTAAATTAAAAGATAGATTACTAATTTTGTTCAGAGTTATTTGTAGATTTTATATGACAATGAAATTATCTAAAGATTGCTTTGTTGGATGTCTGTAGATAAAAAGTAAGGTAGTTTTGAGCTTAGTAATATGTGCGATTGTAATTTCAAAAACTTTTTCAACTGCATATAAATTGAATTCTGACAAGAAGATATAATCAATATCATTTCTAGTGTAAATACACGAACCTCCGTAAGCAGGACCCTTATTTGATTTCCTCGCTCTACAATATGATCATAAAAGGTAAAAACTAGGAATTTCGAGTGTGTTAGGTCATTATGAGACAACCAATGTTCTGTAAAGCAAAAACATCTATAAATAAAGAAACACGTCGCTGATACTTTCCGCACCTATAAGTAATACTCTCAGTGTAAAAGGAGATTGACCCAGACTGACCACTTCTGATCTCTCTTCTCAGCTTGCATATCTGATTTTGTGTTAAAAAATTAAGGCGATTTTTTTCAATTTTTTAAATATAAGTTTAAAGGAAATGGGTAGAATAATGAAAAGGTTTCCAAAATAAGTGAAATGTAAGAAAACTATGAAAAATACTTAATATACTATAAAATATGTAAAAATATGTAACCACAATTTGGATAATATATTAGGATTGCCATTAATTACCAAGATCACAATTTTGATAGCGGAATATACAAAGATAAAAATATGTAAATACATAAAAATCCGGGCGCTAGTAATAAATTGGTATTTATAACCAGGGAACAAAATTTATTGAAGTAGGAAAGATTAAAATAGGAAAGATTAAAATAGATATCGTAAACGACCAACCTAAAAGTTTTATACAACCTATTTTTCAATAGTCCAGATTGAATGATTATTTCGTGTTTCAACTGCTATGGTCATCATTCTCGTAATTGTAGTGCATGCGGGAGGGGGGTCTCTTCTTTTCACGCTATATGGTGAGATGCGGCGCCAACCTACACTTCTGCTTGCGGGGTTTCCCCATCCAGGTATCTTTCACCAGCGGAGTACCATCCCAGCTGCGACAATCTTTAAGCTCCCAACATATGTAGTAGTGCAGTGCATGTCAGTGTGTGTGAAAGAAAGAAGAGAGGACAGGGCACGGACGAGGAAGAAACGATTGTACGTGGTCCGAAGCCCGCTGGTTAAAGTACTGCACAGGCATTCGGCTGCTATTGATCGGATAAATAACGGAAAACATACGATCAGAAGAGCCGACAGCTAGAATTCTCCTAGAGACAGCGGCTGAATTCGTCCTAGCCATCTAGCTAGTGTCAAAAATCCTCCCGCCGTTGGGGCTCGAAATCTAGGACCTTTCGGACAGAGATACTGCAGTGGAATAAGATTTTTTTTGAAAAATTGGTTGCGTCTTCAATTGACACAGCGTGTCTCAAGCCCCGGGGGTGTTGAGCGCTTTGCGCTTTCAGAGCAATCCTCCATTAATATCAGCGCAGGAGTAATCCTCCATTAAGTGTACGCCATAACCGCCAAGTCTCGTTGCAGGCAGTTGTCATGAGGACCGCCAAGTAGCATCTCCGCGTACGCGCCCTTGCGCCACTACTCAGCGGCCAGAATTGGGAAGGAAATAGGATTGGGCTAGGGTTTAGGACACTTCACAGGGGTTTATGCCCCTGAGCTATGAGCTACCTGGTTTTTCGATAGTATGTTTGGAATAAGACTTAACATTAAAAATACGAAATTCGCGCGCTTGTGTTTTGTACGGTCGAAGCTTGATCTTTTTGCGAACTGAGTGGATGAATGGAATCGTATGAAAATGTGTTTCAAAATACTTTAACTCTATACTTCCCCCCCCCCCCGGAATCTCCGTATTTTCTTACATCTCAAGAAATTCCTGTCCGGTGGGCATTGCGCGAATCACATTGACGCAATTGCAGGTGGCTGTCAAACACTAGTACCAATCCCAGGCGGCACACTTCTACGACACACCATCATATTTTAAGGACCCTGGAACATGTAGCGGATCCGAGAATGGAGGGGCAACGACGGCCATATCCATCCCCCAATCCATTCTTTGGTAATTTTATTCAGATGATTCGAAATCATTTCTACTGAGCGCGTTATATTCCACAATTAAGCTCGAATGAACATTATTTGAAGAAAAACGTACGTTCTAAATACGTTGAGCTACAATAGGATATTCTTAAATATGGGTTACGTAAAATACAGTACTAGCTGAATATGTGGGGAAATTGTGTACATTTGAACCCAGTTGCTGGTTCCCGGGGCAGCGGTGACGGGGTGGGGCTTGCAAATCGCATCATTGTCCTAACATCTGACAATGGGAGTATTTCAAATTCGCAAAAACATTGTTGATTAATTAGTGTTTTTGGAAGCGTCATCTCCTGTGGTCATTAGTCATGTGAGTGGAGTGCATACTACATCCCCAGATGTGGCAGTACTCTTCCCCCGCTGTAACGTGAGATCCTCGCCAACCTACATACCGACGTTCTCGTTTCCCTTTCCAGGTATCTCCCTAGGGTGTAACGCCCCAGCCGGGACAACCTCTAAACATTCAACTGGTCTCCCAACATGTATGGTAGAGATACGTGTGTGTGTTTGTGTGTGTGTTGTAAAGGGAGACGAAGAGGTGGGCCCAAGGGCGAGGAAGAAAAATTCTGCGCAGGCAAATGTGGCTCGCTTATTATGGGTCGGCTTTCGGCAGATCAGAGAAATGACATAAAACTACCAATGAAGGTGGATGCCCACTACAATTCTCCTCCAGAGACTTGTTGAATTCACCAGCTATGCAGCTGGTGTCGAAAATCCGCCACGCCACCTCGCGGCTCTAACTCTGAGAGCTCTAGGTACGAAAAAAAGGAAGAGGAGGAAAAGGAATATTAGGACGAAGAGCAAGATGAGGAGAACGAGGGAGAGAGTGTGTACTCACCAGGAACTTCTTCTTGAATCCGGGCTCTTGGCGGAAGTAGACGAGCGCGTCGTCGGGCACGTGCATGTGCGGCACGAGGCCGCCGGGCAGCGCGCGGGCGCCGCCCCGCCCGCCGCTGCCGGCCACGGGTTGCTCGCGGGCCGGCTGGCAGTCCAGCTGCAGACGCAGCATGTTGGTGGAGGAGTTCAGCGACAGGTGCACGAACGTCCAGCCCAGGCCGCCCGCTGCAACAGAGCCGGCAGCGCCCGCGCTTGCAGCAACCACTCACGCCAGCAACCACTAACCTTGTTGGTTGGTGCGGCCACAACTCCACACACGTCCTCGCATGTCTCTCAAAATCACGCAAAAATAACTCGTTTTTTAAAGCACATTCATCATTTAAATATGTATATTGAAGAATATATTTTATTAAGAGAAAAATATCTATCTTCAATATTGCACTTTTAGAAGACGCCGACAAAATGTCCACACTTTTGAACGTTTGGAACATTTAAAGAGAGATCAACGAAAATTGGACCTGCCCCGAAAGTACCTTTCATAAGCGTGCGTTGCTCTATTTGAGAAAAAATAAAGAAAGAAATTGGAGTCATTTTCGAGAAAGTGGGCGTTGAGGTTTCATGTAAAGTATCCCTCAAAAATTAAATTCCCGCATGAAATTCCTTCTGCTTCGATTTCGGCAAGATCGATAAGAGAATATCAATTTTGGAGAAAATCGTGCTAGTGTTGTCCACAGACGGATGGACGGATGCAAACAGTGTTACACAATTTTGCCGAATACCAATTTTTCAGTATCGCAGACACAGAAAACGTGGATACTGTCTTTAAAACGTATTAAAGGAAGACATTTATCACTATGTTGTCAAGAATAATATACTTTTTCAGTATTAGGGCGCACAATACAAGTTTTTCTGTCGAAACGTCGCTATTTTCGCTGCAACATTACTATATCTTCTCTGACAACGTAAGTATGGATTTCGATAATTTAGACCGCTTCAATCTTAGGTTATAGACACCAATTTCATACATCTCATATATAATGCAGATTCATTTATTTACACTCTTGAACCAATTGTTTCACAACGTTTCGACGTATGTTTGACATAATCAGACTGAATAAAAACATTCATTCACAATCTTTAACACATTAATAAAATACACAATAGTATATACAGAAAATACAAGTATTTAGTAGGCGAGAACGGAAAAAGAACAGATTCGGGGGAGGGTTGAAAATTCCATTCATTAGTTGCCAGTCGTTCGGCAAAAAGGGCTGCTTCAGAGATGAGGAAGGTCTTCGAAAAGGTCATTATTTTTCAGCTTTTCGGCCGTGGTTGGTTGCCGTTGCCACCGCTTATGCCACGTATGTAGCCCTTGGGATAATAAGTTCTATTAAAAATATTAATATGCTTCAAAATGACATTTTCGGTGAGATCTTATTTTGTATAGTAATTATTAACGTAGTTTTAGATTCATATTTCTATTGCACTAATGCAGGATACAATAAGTCAATAATCTATTTTTTGCTTATTGATAAGTGATCTTTTCTTTACGCAGTAAAAATTTGCAATGTCAAACCAGAAAGGAAGAGTGTTTGGTTGTGAAAAACTGTAACGAACTTTCCGAGTTATTGTAAATAAAATATTAATTTGGGTAAACGCAATACTTTTGAACACGACTGGAAAAAAATCATTTTTTTTTACATATCGCGTTTAAATTTAAACTATTTCTAGTTGGAAACGTGTTATACAAGTAGAACGACGCAAAAAATGGTTTCTTTTTATCTCTTTATTAATTAAAGTATATATTGCTTTGAAAGTAATGTATACATTACATAATTATCATAAATAGTTTCAATAGTAAGAATTATTTATTTTAATTCGGTCATGAATTTGGTCTAATTATGAAATTCGATCGAAAAAAGACACGACGAGGGAAACAAAATGAATTCAAGAAACTTCTGAACTCTTTACGTGGTTTCGCAAACAAGTCTGGATTGGCAGAGTATTATAGAAAGATTACAATAGAAGGGATTGCTTTGCCACTGCTGGCAACATAGCTACAGGTTATGTTTAAGCACTAAATTTGCCAGTACGTTCTTTTACAGTTATCTCATTTGTAAATGGCTTCATCACTACTTCTAGCTATGCCATCGCCCTACAAGACGTTTATTTGTTTCCCGATCTGTCAATCTGGCCCCTTAAGAGTAACTCCTCTATGCAAGGCATGGATAGGAAATCATGGCCGATAAAAATTATTTTGTTTTGCGTGAATTGTTGATTAAGTCGTAATAAAAATGCTCATCATGTAACACACGTATGATAGTAAACCATAGATATAATAGTTATTTACACACAAAGGGCGTTATAAGGGCGAATGATCGAGTGGCAAAAGTCCCAGGGCCGATGGCCGCCAGTTCCCAGGCCTCTGTCTAAAGAGCCAGCCTTCAGTTCGCAGAGAAGGGTATGGGGAGGCCCTACGCCCATGGCGCAAGTGTTGACACCTCCCCATGTGCGAAGTACACGGGAAGACGAAGGAAGTACCAAAGTGTCGGGGTCATTCCTCGCGGACAGATAGTCTCTGAGATAGTCTTCTCGATAAAGATAGAATAAACAGCGTTCGATCACATAAACTGACAGTGGTACCATCAGTTATGTCATATTTAAACTTTTACAAAATAGTTATTAATAGAATTTTTCAACTGAAAACTAAACAACCAGAGACATGAAAACATCAAGCCGAAACATAGATGTTACAAAATATCGACTTTAATATACGGATGTTTAAAACATCAACATCGATGTCGCACTCCTACCTCCCATCCATCATTAAATAAATTCAGTTAGTAAATCCCTATCAGAAATTTATTATATTTTATATAACATGTAAGAGGTGTTTACTTAAAGGACAGGGGATACTGTTCCGGTGTCGACCAATATCAGAAGAAATACAAGTGTCCCGGTCGGGTCAACAGAGTCCCGGACTTTCGCTTTCCTGACATCCATTTCGTGTAGCCGAGGGACGTCCCCAAGGGTGTCTGTCTTCTACTGTAAATAAACAATATCCTCTGATTTTCAAGTTCGACTCCATCTTCTTGTTGTGCTGGAGTGTCAGAAAACGTGTGAGAGACCAATATGGAATTAGAATTTAAATTAGAAGCGTACTACATTCTTTTTCAAGAATTGGATCACAAAAGATGCAGGAAAAATTTAATGAAGGTTTTCCGTGGACGATGCGTCAGCTTCCTTATTAGAAATAATATTAAAAAGTGTGTTATAAGAGCAGGAAAAAAACAGAAAGCAGAAAATAATACATTTTGCGACTATTCTCAGGGTGAAATACACATAGATGGTCAGCGCACGAATTAATGTAGGGTTAGGTTCCCCCCTGCATGTCGTTCCTACCTTCGCGCATTTCGCCCTGAGGAAGGTCGCCGAAAGACTACCGAAACGTTGGCACCTGTGCCCCGGCGTCTTCCGGACAGCCGTGTAGCTAATGACTCCTGCCTGGAAGCCTACCCTTTAATTCATCTTTGATTTTTTAATGGAACTATATATTTTTCTCACTAGCAAAGGGTAGATCAGACGCATAAGCGTGGCAGATGCTATGAACTCTGCTCTCCGTGTCCGAAAATTTCTCTCATGTCTTTCTCAGTATACACAAACCCCGTTTAAGGCTCTTTTGTATAATTTTCCGCAGGATTAACAAGGTTACACTGCACATTGGTAATTGAACTCCACGAAATATGAATGATGGCCAAAATCTTGATAGCAGCGGCTACAAGGAGTAGCAATGTCGCATAATGAAATAATTATATGCGTCGTCATTGCCAACAATATTAGCATTAACATTATTAATATTGTTGGCAATGACGACGCATATAATTATTCCATTAGAAATGCCAACGATAACGCACCACAACACCTAATGTCGCATAATTTTAAATAATAACATTTGGTAAAGCATACGAGTTTAACTATTGTTTTCTGAAAAGCTGATTCTAAGTTCACTAACAATATTGTGAAAATGCAATTTTTATAGAATTGTTAGTGAAATTTGAGTCAATCGTGAACGAAGCAACTGTGACATTTTTTCATTAACCGGAAGTTCTGGGAACTTGCGTAGCGGCGGCGATGGTGTAACGGTTAGCCTATCGGACTGTTATACCCAAGTTCGCGGCTTCTAACCCGATCGAAGCCGTGGTTTTAGGGGCGAAAAAACCTTCGTATGCTTTCCTTCGGAGGCGAAGTAAAAGTTAGTAGATTGGAAATGTAATGATTGTGCATAAAAGATCCTCAAGCCTAAATGAAGCCTCTGAGCTAAATTTAAATCGCTAGTTTCGTCGCTCGAGCGGTACCTCCTTTCTTCGCTAAGTGGGCGAAAGAAGCGTAGCGAAATTTGCGTGGTCAGATGGAAGAGCGGGCTTAATGGCCCGAGTCTCGCCACGTAAGGCTTCTATTCAAGAATGAAGCACATCAGGCAGCGTCTCGATTAAAGAGTTAGATCCTCCTTCAGAAGGGAACTACAGTTCCTGCCGACGCGAACAAAATCTCCGATGCCTGTTCTCAGAAGAAGGCAATGTAATGAATTGTACTGATATTGATGCAGCTGAGTGCTTTGGGAGACCATCATGATACTAAAAATTGAAGGTTGTTTATAGATTCCTCTATACTCAGTTTAAAAGTCAGGTTTATTCATATCGGAAATGAGAAACAAGCTCTCTCTGGCCTGTGCAGCCCTTATGGAAGAGTTGACTGGTATTTTGAAGCTTTTGTTATTTAAGATTCAATACCAGCAATATTCATGGAATGTACACGGCTATTTGAAAGTAATCGCAGTTTCGTTAGGTCTCCAACAAGGGTATTCTAAATTTTGTATGCTAGTGCTGTTTTGTATGCTAGTGGGATAGCGGAGATCGCAAAAATCATTTTGTGAAGAAGCACAGACCTCAACAACTCATTCCTGGACAAAAATATAACTTTGCTACCTCTCGCTGCACACGCATATCCTCCTCTCTTGCACACCAAACTCGGATTGATTTGTGAAGGAGATGGATAAAAATGGGCTAGGTTTCCCGTATTAAACAAAACATTCCTAAAGATCATTGAAGGCGAAAATAAAGAAGGGTATATTTATAGGAACACAAATGAATGAGCTTTAGAGGGATCATGATTTTGAGGCAAGTTTGAAAAGTGATGAAAAAGGTTGTATGGATATCGCTTCAAAAAGTCACAACGGAATTCCTTGGTAACAGAAAAGCTAAGACCTATGAAGAAATAGTGTCGAAACTTCTTCACAAGCATAAAGCTCTGACGTAACATATTTTAACACATATTTTCTGTATTCACATTTAGACTTCTTTCCTGAAAATCTCGGAGCTGTGAGCCAGAAACACGATGAGTGATTCCGCCAAGACATTGCAACTATGGAACAATTTTGCACGAGAACATGGAATAAAAATATGCTTACAAGCTATTGCTGGACACTTAAAAATGATATCAAAGGAATACAACATACAATCATTCAAAATTATATTTTGATTGAGAATATTAAATGCAAGTTAAGTAAAGTACATTAAAAACGTAACAACCGTATGTACTTTTTAATTGTCAATTACAAAAAACCTTGAGCGTTTCAATAAATGCTTCACAAATTTGAAACCAGAGCACCCCTTTCCATAAGAAACATAATTTACATTCCATTAACATACGAAAAGTAAAATTTTGTCGACCAGTGTAATCAATGGATCAGACGACACAAGCCAATGACAAATCTTCCTCGTTTTTGATTTTTTTCTTGAGCATTTCCTCGGAAATACAATTGCAAACGCCTTAATGTTTTTCTTACGTCTTCATCCTCTGATTGCTCGCTCATCCTCTGATTGCTGCATTGTTAGAATATATTACAAAGAGATTTTTCATCGTATAAATTTGCAGTCTCAATGCAATAAACCTCAGAAATTTAAAAACATTCAAGACATACCCACTGGAGATGATCAGAAGAACTATGTGAAAATGTTTTATTAGACACTCGTCTATACTAGTTAATAATGCAGAGATTATTGCGTAAGCAACTTTGTTGTTACCATCTTTGTTTCCAAAACCAGATTTTGGACGATCGACAAGTTTCACTTTAAGTTCTTTCTCTTCTTACGGTTACAAGCCTTTTTCTTTTTTCGAATAAACTAATTTTATATAAAGTTTATAGGAAAGGTGCAAGAAGCACGAGGCAAATCCAGATAGACAAGATAGAAAATCCAAATTGCAAATGTTTCGTATTACACTCAAGCGTAAGAATTTTATCTACATCATGAAAGTCTTTTGATGCATTACACCATATTGAGAAATAAAATGTAGTGAATAGTTTTTGCTCTCCTATAACCCTCTTCAATGGCAAAAGAGATGAAATCGGTTTCTCGACATTTTTACTTCAATCTGAAACACTTCCTTTGTTTTTCTAATAAATTTTAGTCGAATACGACAAATTCCTTGTTGCTTTCACAGTCCCTTCATAGCATTATTGCAGGAACCAGTGAACTGATGAATATATTTGCGTCTGTATCAATGCTATGACTTCAGTTGTTTATATTCACTGTAGCCGTAATCTCCATCACGTCTTCCCTTGATATTACAAAAATTCATTCACATTCTGCAATAATGCTACCTGAAAAACTTCAGTTATTGTTAATTGAATTCGATCGATCTAATAAAAGCATGTAGTTGCACTTTGGCATTGTTTTCGCTGTTTGTGATAGCAGAACATGGAGGATAACACTCAACGTTTGCTCTCTGCACGTAGGTCTAACTGGAAAACAGCGGCGTATACTGTGGGCTGAGACCTGAGCAAATTGCGAAAACAAAAATATGGCAAGAAAAATTATATTAAAAATAAATATGGGCCACATTCTCTTTCAGTGGTACATTTTTCAAGATGCTGTATAATCTGTTCTGTTGAGATGTGTATTAAATTGCTCGGTCTTCGGCGCAGCAGTCCTCTTAAGAGGTCGTCCATAAATTACGTCACACTAAAGAAAGGGAGGGGGTCTGAGGCAGCGTTACGCTGCGTTATATAGGGATAGGGGGGTATTAGTTATGTTACGTAACATTGACATTTATTTTTTTACATATTTCAACATTTTATGAAACAATATCTTTTTTGAGTCTTGCACTAACACTTTAAAATATTCACTAATTAAATTTGTTTTAAAAACAAAAACTTTATTAGTTGCATATTGTTAGAATAAAATGATTTTTTTAATCTGTAAGATTACGAATAAATTATTCAAAAGTGATGTGATGTATATTCAAGAAGCCATTTAAATTGGCGATGAAGACTCCCGCTCTTGCAGCATCCACAATGGCATGTTCATAGCTTGTGATCAATTATTTCTCTCTCAAGCATTCTTCCTTCACTGACAACTTGCCACAATCTTACTGTGCGGCGCAGCCAGCATCGCCAAGTAATTTCTACTTTAATTATCATTAATTACTTCAATATACAACACAAGTACAACAAATACAAATTGCTTTTACTGTGCTATAATTTATTTTCACTTCTTTTATTTACAAGGGGGGGGTGTTGTCGGACGCGTTACGTTATTATTTAGGGAGGGTTCATGCACACGTAACGGGTGCGTTACAAGGGGGAGGGGGCACTTAAACTACTCCGAAATTGCGTTACGTCATTTATGGACGGCCCCTTCAGAGGCGGCAACGCCGAAGAAACCGCTGACACCCAATGGCATCCACACAGGCTGCGTTCGTTGTATAATTCACTCCCCCCTCCTAGTGGTAAGATACGGGCCAGACAAGGGCTCAGGGTGCCGTTCTCGAGCTGTTTCTTGACACGCTCGGAGCAGTTCCGGGGCAGTAGGCAGTAAACGGAGAGTGTAAATTGGATGTGTGCTTTATGAACGTACACATTTGGTGCAGAGGCGACATATACAAAATAGACTATATTAAGCGTGTTCTAAGTGTCAATATATTTAGTATGTAATAATGTCAAAGTTAACTATTGTCAACTTAGTGCGACATTTTGAAAAAAAAATGCAAACTTCGGGAAGTTTATTGGTTGACAATTAGTGTATTGTACAACGTTTATCAGACAAGCCTTTTAATCGTTCATGCAATGAGTAATTGAAAAATTATTGTTTCATTAAATTATATATTGTACAATAAAAATAGTGCAAACTAGAAAAACTACATAATTGAATATAGTAACAATAGTCATATAGTCAAAAGATTATTTCTAAGATCAGCGGTAGTTCAGGGCATTAAAGCAGTATATGCCACTGCTGGGAAACAATTTGCATTTATCTTGCATCGAAGATCTATTAATATTATATTGAGATCCGGTGAAGTTAGCTTCTGTCAGAATAGAAAGAGCCACCACTCCTCAGATTGTGGTTTCTCTTTGTGCGGAAAATACTTTTTGGTATTTTGAAGTTGGTGTGGGAGTAGTTAGAGTGACATTTTAACAACTGTTGCAGCTTCCAATGTCTCTTCATTTCTTAAACTCAGGTGTGTTCCACCCGATATCCTCTGATGTGTGTATTTTTCTTGTGACTTACGTTTTCCTTCGTTTTGTCCTCTCACTACAAGAATTGGAGTATTGAATCTGGTCTATCGATTTTAGGAAATATAATCGAATACTTGGAGTTTTCTGAAAATGATTTTTTTTACAATAATATTTTCTTGATACTGCTTGCCACATTTTCTTACACTTAGGAATAACACAAAGTAATGTCTGTTTTGAAGCGTTGCAAATTCTGAAGTAGCAACAGTTACTTTTTAATGATTCAGTTTCCAAAGGATTCATTTGTTCATTGAAATTAGAGTTTATACACCTCAGTAACAAAAGAAATATTATTTCATCCTGAGATCCTGAAACAACGATCAGACAATGCTATCCTGCGAATCCGTTCAGTTAAATATACTTATCAACTTTCATGTGACACGTCTGAAAAAAGTATTTCTATTACTTTTTTTGTATTTTGTATCTGTATTGTAGTATTTTACGTACATCTATAAACAGCTTCCATTCTTCTAGATGAACAGTGTTGATATAGATACCAGAAACATACGATATGCTTGTCAATGAACTTCGAGAATAACGATATTGTACTTTTAACAAACTCACGCGTTCACACGAAAGTAAAAGGTACTCTCTGAAACCTTTGACTGGACTGCTGTAAGACGGCTCTACAGTCCGGGAGATTTGGTACTGGCAGCTAGCAAGCGGTTTGGTGATCCCAAATGCACAAGGTCTCGTCTAGAACTCTAGATCTGCCCGATATGGTACCTCCCAGTGGTATCTACTGGCTAGTAGACATAGGAAACTAATCATAATACTACAGGTTGAACGCATAATTCTAAATATTTAAAGTGTCCGTCATTCTACTTTACTCTGAAGGATTTTAGAAGTTTATTTTGGAAATACGAGACTTCTGAATCTTCCGTGTAAATCACCAATTTCTCATTGCATGCACTTACATAAAAACAATAAAACTAAAAAATGAACCATAAAAAGTACATACCTAATTTTTGAACTCGAGATCTATTCGCCGCTGTTTTCCGGCAAATACAGTAGTCACGTCCTCTTGAACTGAGGGCTCGACCCAAGATCGTCCAACAATACATTTTGTTATTAATCTTACACCCGCAAATCCAATGATCACTTTCATATATCTTACCAGTAAAATGACGCCCATAATTCTTCAGTTTTGTGGTGTTATTTAATGGTTGTCCATCACTAATTATCTTAAGTTTTTAGGAATAGGAAAAAGAACTAAAAGGAATTTGAAGAATCCGTTCTATAGCACAACAAAATGTTTCCCTACTGTTCCCTGCCCTAAGTAACTCATCCACTGCCACACATGAACTGGATAAGCTCGCCATTTGGAGTCCTTTCACGCACAGACAAAAATGTTTTTATTCTTTCGCATTACAATTTTGAATTTACGATTCTCTCTAACGGATCACTAGTTAGACAATGTAGTCTATTTAACTGACATTAAGTACAAAACACCATTTACGCTACGATGCGACACATACGACGAACGAAATAACATTGCACTCACTGTTTCGACTTCACGGAATATCCCTATCGTACTATTTCCTTACATGAAGGGAGTACCCTTGTTTTCTCAGGGCTGCTAACCCTCATCGAGTTACCCAGCTGTACTGAATCAGGTTAAAATGTGCTTAGGCATAGTTGGCAGACTTGCATAAGAAAGAGAGAGAGAGGGAGAGAGAGGGAGAGAGAGGGAGAGAGAGAGAGAGAGAGAGAGAAGAAAGTAAAATACTTTACTGAAAATATGTTTAAGTGATGGAAAACTAGGGGATGTAACAAATCACTCCCATACATTGAGCCATCGCCACTGGTACCTCCATCGGAAATCTTAATCACCATTTCGATGAACCAATACTTTGTGTGTATTTCGAGTCAGCGACACCGAGCGCGTTGCCGCTCGACCTACCGTCGCCCACACCCGAAATACAATCCTTTCGTTTTGAGGCTCTGCTTGCATCTCACCAGTAGATTTTCTCGCTCACTACACAATTAGTAAAGCACTCTCAAAAAATTCGTAAATCTTCTCTTCTTACGAAGAATTCGTAAGGAGAGAGTGTAAAAACGTCACCTGAACGTGGAAACTGTTGTCAGACATTGCTACTTAACAGTCCTTAGCAAGATTAAATATGATTCGTCAAATCAAGTACTAAAGGCTTTAAGTTAAAGAACACTGAAAGTGTTCTTTCAGTGTTAAATAATATAAAATACTTTCTGAGAAACAAATGAACACTAAAATAAAAAAAAATGTAATATGACAATAAAAATTAAATAACACAATAATAATGAATAATATAATAATTGATGTTATCAATAGAAGACGCAGGAACGTGCTTCAACTATGTCTCAAAATAAACTTTCAAGTGAAGTTCTTTAATAAAATCTCATTGTTTGAAAAACGTAATATTTAAAATAGATATTTTGTTTATAATATTTGCCATGCCCTTCGAAAGTATTTAGAATATTCAACTAAATTTTATTATATATTTATCGAATATGATAGCAGACATAAAAGTACTAATGGGAGTAAAATAATTGGTTTTCTGATGGAAAATTAATGAAATTTTGAATTCCTTTTAAGGAAGGTAATTGTACTTTGGAATTGACTGTTTTTCGAAAATCATATAATGACTTTTATTTATATTTCCACTTATTTGCGATTATTGCCACTTATTTCCAATCTTGTGTTTATGATTCTTCTTCTAGGAACAGTACACAGGGGTCCCAACTGTGGGCCGCTCTCGTAACTTCTAAACGGTTCACGATAACATAGTGCAGTTTTCCCTCAGCAATTTGGAATCATGGGGGCAAGTAATATGTCGTAGAGATATGATTTGAAATATTTTTCGTTTTCGAGCAATTAATTCAATTTTCATTTTTTAAATGTTACTATATATTTTTCTCATCAGCAATTGATACATAATAAAAATAGGAATACAATGATGTGTCATATGTTAGTATTTTGCAAGTAATTTGATTATAAAATTAGACTTTCTTGACATGTGATTTTAATTTAAACGTACGAAGTTCCAGCGCCGCGAAGGCCACCTTGTCCGAAGGAAAAAAATGCGAAGGCTGTTACAGAAATGTTTTGTATATTTTACAAATTTCTTCTATTTGAAAATGTATTTTATATTTTGTACAGTTAATTTAAACATTTTGCATAATTCTGATAATCAAATCACGTTCAAACAATTGGAGGGGGCGACTGCTTCTGTTCAGTTACGTCTAAACATCGTCATATTCATAAGCACAAACACAAGGAATGATGAATGCAGAGCAGTACTCTCTTGAATTTCTAAATATAACCATTTTATGGTAAGAATGATTCACTTGTAATCATACAAAGATGCTCTCAATAATATAAAAAGTCTTTATTTTGAGCCAAGATATTTATTTTATGAGGGTGAGACGATGGGTAAGGGAATGGAGAGATAAGGTGTTCAACCTACAGAGAATATTATGTACATCACGATCACCTACTTCCTACTATATCATAATGATCTGGAGCCATTGCCTGCTTGGGTGGACGACGACATAATACAATAAAACTAAACTAGTTCGCAAACGTGATACGCGCAAATGCACATTCAGCGAAGCAAATACAATCGCTGCAAACCAAGAAAGCACGTTTCCTATAAACTATACGGCTAGTGCGCAGCAGATAAAGACACCGTTAAGTGAGTTGGGTGTACTGCAGAAACGACCCATGGCGGAAATGTTTTCCTTCCAAGCCTACGCACCCGTCATCAGAGAGCAGGCGCCTCCCCACCACGGCACCACGTGGCCAGAGAAGTGCAGCAGACACGCGCTTGGGTAACCTTCGAGTCACTCGAGTGGTCGAGCCGGCGAGGGTGCAAGCGAGCGAGAGTACTACCTCCAGACTATCAGTGTTTCTTCTCGCTGAAAGTGCTTCTCTGTGTACTTTCGAAGGTGTGTATATTACAACAAAGCATTTGTTTTAACCGTGTGAATGCTAGTTTGCGATTTTCACAGGTAGGCTATATCATTCTCCTGGCAGGAGTATTTTAAGCATTATGCGATTTTAGGAACATGTAGCTATCAAAAACTAGTTCGTGAACAGAGTGTTGGCTTCTAGTTAGTTTTCTGCAATAGTTACGCATGTGACAAATACGAAACTCGTAGCATGTAGTGGTCATGTAAGAATGCACTACCTAACGAGTGTATGTATGTGAATGAGGGTGATCAATTGTTCGTTTTTGTGGAAAGAGCGCGGGTCTAATTGGAAAAAGAAATACGCGGTGTATGTAAAAGAGGTATTTTCCACGGCGTTTCACTAGTTTTTAATGATTTTGCACTTAGTGTAATAACTAGGGGCAGATTTTAATGGAATGTCTTTTTTTATTTACTTTAGAACTAAGCCGTATAGTTTAGAAATTAATTGTATGTCATGACGAAGTAAATGACCTATTTTTATATGTCACTTTTGCATTTTTGTCGATTTCGACAAATGGTCATTTTTTACTTTTTTTCCGTAATTTTTTATTCATTTTGCGCTGATTTAATCGATTTTAATGGAACTTGCCTCAAATAATATTTACGAGATGCAAAAAATGTTCTCCACAGAATTCCTGAGTTGCCGACTCGATTTCCCCGCCAAAAATTGTAATGTCACACTTGCGAGTTCGTAATCTAAAGTTACTTAGGCGCCTATTAGCGCCATTGTCGGTTGGGCTGATTTTGGGATACCGAAAGAGAGATTTTCTGGTAAAGAATAGTTCAAAACAAAAGTTTGGAAGCTGTATTCACTTGAAGGAAAGGAAGACTCCTCGATTACATCAGTGGTGTATATAACTGCTTGAGTTGTTCATTCGAACTGGTGTTGATCACATTTTTTACATTTTTCTTCGATTTTAGGGTACTTTTAAAACCTTGTTAGAGCATTTTATTGATCTTTCTGGGCATTCCCAGAAGGTGGCGATGTTCTTTCTCTGAAATGTGCGATCAGATGCCGTATCCCACGTGGATTTAACCCAAACTACCCCACCCATGCTTCCGACTTATCTTCCGCCATGTGTACGATGTGTGTGTATATATGTATGTGTTTGTGTATGTGTATGTGTGTATGGGGGCGTACGTGCGTGTGTATGTTTGTACCGGGAGAGAAGGGAAAAGAAAGAGGAAGGAATGATAGCGAGCGGCTCATGGCACGTATGTTCAGGGGCCGACTTCTCCGACATTCGCCTGGTATCGTTCGGGAAAACCACAGAAAACTACTGACCAAAGCAACCGAACGCTAGGATTCTCCCTGAGTAAGTGGTTGAATTCGACCCAACTGTGTAACTAGTGCCACCGTTGGAATCTGCCACCGTTGGAACCCGAATCCTAAAATCTCCCTGTCAACAATGCTGCTGACGCAGCGGTGTTCGTACCGATCTGTAGTAACCGGCATGAAAAATGGGTTGTTCCTTTTGTTTCGATTTCTCGATGCCTAGGCACTGATCAAAATATTGAACAAAAGAAATAATTTTCTTTGTAAATAGCCAAACAGCGTTGGCGAGATCACATACGATTGTGATAACAAAAGACGCATGATTCTGTGAAATAAAGGTTTGTGTCTTCTTTGTAGTTCCATTCTGATAATAAAGTAGTTGTGTGTAAGGCAGTTTAATATTTAAGACTAAAGCAGACAGGAATTTTATAGATCTCAACGTCTAACAATAAATTCCGTGTGACTGAATAGACTTCTGCGGAACAGCATTTAAATTACCTCATGTCTTGGAGTTAAGATAATTAGAAGTCTGATAAAATAAATTAACACTATAATTAGAACAGTATTTTGTTAAGGTTAGAAATGGTATTGCAAAAATCCGACTGGTTCTTAAAACAATATTGAACATTTTTTGTAATTCGGAAACCAGATTTTCAGTTATTTAAAGCTTTATCAAGCTTATGCATCATTTGAAAAGAAAGTGTTGCGGAATAATTAAGTAAATTGAGAACATTTTTTTCTGCGTAGACATTGTCTTTAATTCCCTTTTATTTATTTTTCACCGTTACACTAACAGCAGGGATATCGCTAACGTCCGACCAATACAAAAGGCCTTGGTTCTCTCTAATTCGATTCATAATGTGGTTTTAGCCACGAGCACTAATTTGAAGCAGCGTTAAGGTGACCAGACGTCCCGTACGAGCCGGGAGACTCCCTTTTTTTGAGTCTCTGACCCGTATTTGTTTGAAAGGAGAACGGGATCCCAAAACGTCCCGTTTTTGTGAGGACTAATTGGCATAAAGTGCCATCAACAATTTAAAATTGATCATAACTAGGGGGAGGATTTTAATGAAATGCTTTCTATTTTCTATCATTTGAGAACAATGCCGTTTAGTATAGAAATTCATCTTATGTAATGAAACGAAATGACCCCCTTTTTTTGCATTTTTCGTTGGTTTCGACTAATAAGTCATTTTTACTTTTTTTCGTAATTTTAGTGCATTTATCGCTGATTTCATCGATTTTAATACAATTTTAATGGTTTAAACAATATTTATGAGGTGCAACAAATGTTCACCACAGATTTCCTAAGTAGCCTATTCGATTTCTTCCCTCATGTATTCTAATGCACAACCGTTGTGTACTATGTAATGTAAGGTTCTTGTGACGACTATCGGCGCCATTGTCAGTTCTGCCGATTTCGCGATAAATAAAGGCAGAGATTTTCTTTTAAAGAACATTCCAAACCAAACGTTTGTGGACTGCGTTCACGTGAACAATAAGTAGGAGCCTCGATTACATCAGTAACATACACACAGCTTGAATTGTACATCTGAAGCGGTTTTGATCAAATTCTTTACATAATTTTTCATTATTAGGACATTTTCAAAGCATTTTAAGAGCATTTTATTGATCAAATTTGGTAATGGTCATCAAAATCCTCCCCTAATTATAACGTATTCCGTTGGGTTTGCATTAGTTTATAAAAAAGTAAGCGCGAGTAGATCAGACAAGAGTCTTTCGCATCGCAGACTATTGCAATCAAGAAGGATTTAGTGGTGGTTCTAGGAAGGGAAATTTAGTTATCGCGTCATTTGAGCTTGAGGGTGCTTAACAGCTATCGATATAGTTACCGGGAAATCGAATAATCGGAACCTTGTGTTTCTGTGCGACTTAGCAAGCAATCTGAATAGAGGAATACTTACCAACTTTATAACGAATAAAAGTGCAAATTACGCTAATGAGTATACTTTTTGTTTTTAATGCTCCATTTTTACATTGTTTTTCTCCATTTTCTGTTTCTTGTGAGAGAAACATTTTCCAAACAATTTTAATATTTCACATTCAGCATGTGTCCCGTTTTGTCCCATTTTTTTAGACTTGGAAATGTCACAATGTCCCGTTTGTTCGTTTTCAAGATCTGGTTCCCTTTAGCAGCGTGTAGCAAAATTCAATTGAAATTGCATACCATTGACGTAATAACATTACTTCTATAAAACTTTTGCCTTCCGTGGGGATTAAAGCCAAAAAAGATGTTTCAGTTACAAGTAAAATAATATGTGCTAATGATACGTGCTGATGATGTAGGAATGATTTAAACATATCGAAAGTGCGAGCGAGACCCTCGAGAAGGATCTCCCAGGTATCTCCCATCAGCGGGGCCCCGCCTCAGCCGGGACATGCTCTCAGCTCCCGTTATGTGTGGTAGTGTAGTGCACGTAAGTGTAAGTGAATGTACACTCACTCAAAAAAATATTCGGGCAGTACTCAGCTTACGTTGAACATGCTCTGAGTCTGTTAAAAAAAATATACCGGTAATAATTTTAATATTCTTTTAGCTTTAAATACTCGTACACTGCAAAATGTGTTTTTTTCTGATTTTACACCAATGATGAATTTGCATTAGAACTTCTAATAACGGAAATTGCACATTAAATAAATATTCGGACAGACATAATCTTCATTTTTGCCAACGAACTATTGGGCGAAAGTAGATGTAGTAACTTTTCCGACGGATTCAAGGACAATTATAACGGTCATTCGACGCGCTGTCAAAAATCAGTCTATTAAGTGTCTCTCCTTGAAGAATGTTGAAAGAATTCCTCGATAAGGAAAGAACAGCTCTTTCGAACTCCTTCTGTTATCTTCCATACTGCGAAGTGAAATTGGAAGAAATATGAGTATGAAGAAAAGCACGATATGTGATATAATCAAAAACTTTGAAAAAGAAGTAAGGATTGAGTCTCACCGCCAAAGTGGACGTCCCCATTAACTTTCCCGTCGAGAAGAGATATTTTTCATCAAGAAGATTAAAAAGAATCCCAAATTAAGTGCACGAAAGAATGTTAGAGAGGTGAGAAAAAAACTGGGGAAGGAAGTACATTCAGAAACAATAAAGAGTGATTCTAGAAAAATCAGAATTCCATGATCGCATGGCTAGAAGAAGGCCTTTCATAAATAAGATAAACCAGAGGAAAAGGCAGGAGTTCGCTGATATTGAATGGTGAAATCGAGTAATATTTTCGGTAAAATTCAATGTGCCTGACGAAAGAACATGGTGTGGAGAAACACAAACGCAGCTGCAAGACAAGTGTCTGCAACGAACAATGAGACACAGAGGTGGAAACGTAATGGTGTGGGCTGTATGACGGCGAATAGTGTGGGTAAGCTTGTCTTCATTGAAGATATAATGGACAAACACAAATATCTAAATGTGCTCAAGGACAATCTTAAAAAAAGGTGCTGAGAAGTTGGGCATTTGGCACAATTTTAGTTTTTATCAGGGCAATGATTCTAAGCATATCTCGCAATTGGTTCAACTGTAACTCTTATACAATTGTCCGTAAGTTCTTCACCCCCCCCCCGCAATCACCAGACATCAACCCCATTGAAAATCTTTGGCAAAGTTGGAGTGTATTGAGAAAGGAGCTCATCGCAATCAAACAATTGAAAGTGAGACTGCATTAAGAAAGGAATAAAATTTCAGTAGAATGTACTAGAAAACTTGTAGACAGCATGCAAAGAGGTTGAATGAAGTTTTGAAAATTAAAGGACTCCCTACAAGTTATTGATGTACTTATTTGTTGTTTCCTTTAATTTTATTAATTTGTTTATATTATGTGTCCGAATTTTTTTTGACGTTTCGAAGGATTAGGTATTCTTCAAATTTATTGTAATTTAATAATTTTTAATGTGAAAATTAAACTTGCATTTTGTTGTAACGTATGAAATGTGTGTCTTTCATAACTCTCAACCAAAATTACGACAAGTTTAATATTTTCTTCTAAATTAAAGAAAATGAAGTAAAATCGTATGTGACCGAATATTTTTTTTTGAATGAGTAAGAGGTGAGAATAGGACAGGGAAGAAAAAGAAAAGATCGCGCGCGGTCCGTGGCCCGTGTGTTCGGGTACTGCTCCGGCATTCGCGTGGTGGTGATCGGAGAAACCACGGAAAACTACCGATCAGAGCAGCCGGCCGCTAGAATTCTCCAGACAGCGAGTGAGCTTGTCAGCTAGTGTCGAAAATCCTGCCACCGATGGGACCGGACCCTAGGACCGCCCAGTCAGAGGCACTGCAGCGACATGTAGTTGATGCCCCGAGCTACCTTGGCCGGTTTGTGAATATCATTCGAGGCCATATTCTTCGGTCATGCTCGAGACCCATGCAATATTAATCATGATATATTATTAACATCACTGTCAGTCCTAAAATCAACCTTCGCCTGAAACCCAATCGGGCTGTCGTCGAGCTGCATCTTTTTCAAGCGATCGACGACACCGGGGAGTGGCCTGCTGGCTACGAGCGTGCTGACGCCATGGAAACGGAGGGACGCTGCCGCTCTATCAGTATCAACAAGGAGTCTCGAAGTATGTTGAGTGTAGTATTTCTCTAGTTGCTTGCGTTGCAGACGCAGAGTGAGGAGTGATTCGTCAAGACAGGCGTTACATTGCATAGCCAGCCGCCTGGTGTGTCTTCGGCTTCTCTTCTTTCGCTCGTTCAAAGCATTTCAGACATCGCCCACGTATTCTCAAGCAACACCAGTTAAAATTGATGTTTCATGAACTTTTCCTAAAGCTATTTAACCGAGCATAAACATGCACTACGTCTTTTTACTTTCTCGCTACGGAATAGAGAGAAAGTCATGTAATCCTGTGCGTAAAAACAGCGAATTTTCGGCAGAAAAACTCTTGTTACAGGGCCCCCGTAACGAAAAAACGGATAAATCCAGTTTCTAAAGTTGGAATAAAAAATACTCTTGATACGTGGTGTAGCCCGAAAGTTCGTTTTGTAGGACCTTGGTACCGAAAAATCCAATGTCGGCAAAACGTGCCTATCTGCCTGTCCGTCCATCAACAACGCTAGCGGCCAAACTGTTCATCCGATTTTCTCCAAAATCGATATTCCCCAATCGATCTGGCTGATGTCGCGACTCCTTGAATTTGAAACCGATATTTACGATAATATTACTGGAAATGGTCTTGGGGTACATGAAATCCCTGAGGCATTTTCAAAATTTAAAAAGAAAACTGGCTCTTAACTTTTTTGAATATATTATGTTATTGGATAACCTAAATGGTTTAGGTCCAATGTTCCTTGATTTTTCGAAAATTGCAAGGCAAATTGCATTGCTGTTTGTTTAAGGTCAATAATGTCTTGTGCAATTATTTTTAAAACTTGAGTATTTTCACGTAAATTTGGAAGAAAATACGGTCGAGACAGTACATGAAGTTTTAGCACAAAAAAGCTGTTAAAAATTGTTGAGTTTTAATTGTTAAAGACTCCTTTAAAGAATAGTAGTCTTGCCCATTGTAGCGACTAGCAACACAGTCTGTACTGGTTCATAGGTATTCCCCGCATTTATTTTGTGCTTAAGATTGTTTACGAATATTAATAGAGAATTACGTGTATCATAAAAAGAAGAGTGTTCTATATTTATAATAACACGTGAAAATTAGATTACAATACGGATAAGTCCCTTCAGAGAAGTACGTGAGTGATGCTTTGAGTATTCAAAGAAAATTTCATTGATGATCGTCAGTCGTACAATACATATTAACTTAATACTTAATAACTTAACATGTATTGTTTATTAAATTGTTGAATTTTTTTGAAAACTAGTGCCAAAACCTTTCTCGCCGTTAGTAATGGTTATGTATTCTATTTATACAACAATTTCTCACTGAATTAATACATCTGTCATCATTTTTGTAAAACTCATTTGATATCGTTGAACATTTGGTGCGAAAATTAAATAGTTTTAGTCAATAGAGTTTATATTCAAAACTTTAAAAATATTTCTGTAATTGAATTTACTATATAAGGTATTCAGTGCATTTACGATCATATCTGATGAGTTTTTTAGCCATACAATATTCTTAGAAAGCAGTATGCGAGAAAGTAAAATAATTAAAAGTTAATAAATAATACGATATTGGAAACGTTGGCAAATTAATGCAAATAGATCGCAAAATATGTAATAGCAATTATTAAACACTATGGGATGTAAAATTATACAAATATATAAAAGTATTAGTTCATATTACCACAAACGAGACAGGATAATATCGCCATGGTCGAATCGAAGATGTCAGTGCGGTGTTACAAAAGTGGGTTTCCATAACAAACAATTCTCGCTCATGTATTCGTTTTCACCTTTAATACAAATTACGCAATTTAAAACGAAATAACAAATATAATAAATAATAATAATTTTAATAAAAATAAAATGAAATATGAAATAATATACAAACTTATTCTAACTTAAGTAGCATCCAAGTGCGTAAATTGGGAGCGGGGACTGAAGGCTAGCAATCTTTATTTCATATTTATTTGAAATAGGTTTTAAATAATTTTTAATTTTTAATTTGTAAACGTATAAGAAAAGTTCCAGTGAAAGAAAAGGACAAAGATATGAACAAATATTCACATTCTAACTAGTAGCGTCCAAGTGCCTCAAGACAGCTCTAATATTACGATCGGGAAGCGCACGAGCGGGCAACTTAGTTTGATGCCCAATTGCTCAAACAATACTCATATTTTCGAAATATTCAACATGCTAGCCATATTTGAAGATATGTTTTTGATGAACACATTTCATTAAGAGAAATATTAAATTTTCAGAATCGTAGTTGTAGGAAGATGTCGAAAAAACTTTGATTATTTTTTCAATTTTTGAAAAATCATGGTTTTCAACCAATATGAGACGTTCGCAATTCTCTTAAACGTTTTTCAGATTATCAACAACAAAATTTAGCCGATCCGGTGTCCGAGATCACTAAGGCAGTAGTGCCGTAGCGAACTCGGACCGAAGGATCACGGGTTCGAGTCCCGCCTCGGGCATGGTTGTATTCTTGCGGTAAAAAAAATTAAAATCGATGGCGCCATTTTTTTGAAACTTTTGAAAATATCAATGACCTAGAAATCATTTACACTGCGCCACGTGTTAGAGTATTTTTTTGATCCCAAATTTAGCAACTGGAGAATGTAAGGAAGGAGAAATGGATGGATTTTTGACAGGAGACTGTGTGGGACTGGAGTTAATGTGTTGTGCAAGCTTGTTGTCGACTGCAAGTTTTCCAGGAAGGTTCAAGTGGAGACCATGCCGAATGAAGTGTTTTGCGGAGAGAAAATGAATTTAAAAAAGGGTTACATTTGTTTCTCTTAGTTGCAGTTTTAATTGTTGGTTTGCGTGATTAATCTCGCTGCCTAGTGTTGGTCTTTTGTACCAGAAGGGAAGACAACAATGTTAGTATTTTGGGCGGCACATTGTAATTTGTTTACATGTTGTTCAGGTGTAAAGTCACCGCCCAAATTAATGTCATTGTGACCTCCTATGATAATGACTGTCCTGATTGGTCAGTGTGTTCGTGTGGGTGTCCAACTCTGCAGTCCCGTCTGCAAACCTCCCGTTAAGTTTAAAAATAGACGAGACTGAGTAGTTGGTGGGTACCTCCCAATTGAGAATGGAGGACAGAAGGCGGCCATGGCTGTCAGCTAAAATAAGTTCTTGTTTTTTAGACTCAGTAGGAATTTATTCATTTTCAAGTGGTCTAGGATGCGCAGCTTTACGTGTTTTGGTTTTGACGGCTTCCTAACCTGTTTGCTTTGGCTTGTGCATGTATTTGTCGATGGTAGAGAAGGGTTGTAATGATCAGGAAAGCGAGGAAAATCTGTTTCATAATCTAAAACACTATTTTTTTGTTGAGTTGCCACTGGATGTGGTATCTATGTCTTTTGTGCAGTCACGGGTGCACGGTTGGGAAGATTCGCAGTGTTGCTGACTTGTACCCAACCGTCTGTGTAGAGAACGACCTCTTCCAACCTTCGGATATGTTGATCTAAATTACTGTTTATGTGTGTGAAGGCTTTCAGAAGATCGGCTTTGAGGGTGTAGAGAGTAAAAAAATAGAACGATTAGTAGCCATGTCACGAATGCATTTTAATATACGTGATAAAATTAGAATGAATTCAAGAAACTTGTTAAATAAGAGCAACAAGCACGTAGCTTAATATTTTGAAAGTATAAGATTGAAATGTATTCAATAAATTAAAAATTATGATTCGATAATAGAATGAGAAGGTATGTAATTAACAAAATCGATTGAAAGTTCATACCTGCAAAATTTGGCAATATGGTTATGTAGATTGTCGTCCACTTACGCTGCTACTATTTTGTACAACCAGTAGACTATACTTTATCGTAAATAAATAAAATATATTAACTGAAAATTTATCTTGAAAATATAGAATAAATAAGATTTGCAACATAAATTCAAAACTGTTCGATACACCTATCTTTTGGGTCTTTTTTGGTTTGTCTTGGTTATAGCAAAAAATCTAGTTGGAATTATATTTCCAGCTAAACTACAACAAGTATGTATTCAAATCGCTACACATTGTAGACAAATTCATAAAAAAAAATTCAAGAACACAACCAGATGCGTCCGTCTTGTAAGATGGTGTCAACCAATTCATCATTATTCGAAGACCAATAGAGCTTACTCCACTCCTAAAATTAGGAGTGGATGTCACTACATGTTAAGTAGATCATGGCTTTCCTTTTTAATAAAAAGTACGGAATTTACGTTGTTTGAAATGCGCATTGCGTTGTGTGATCTGTAAATCGATTATCTGCGCTTATAAATTGTAAGTACTTTCGCCTATCAATTGTAAGTGCTTTCTGATATATCATTTTTGTGATATCTTCAGAAAACCTCAGAGGTGAGGGAGGTCTGATTATTATTTGGAAATTGTACTTCATATATTTTGTTTTTATAGAATTCATTTCATACTTTTTGTTATTAATATCAGTAATGCCATTAAAAATTCAGTCATTACATTAAGGTAAGTTTGATAGCAGGATTTGTTGTTGTAGGCCATAACAATATCGGTGTACATATGTATAAAGATCTCTGTAAATATAAATCATATGTTCATTCATGGACGTGCAGTAATTTCTGTCGTAACTTTTCTACAGCTCGTTTGTTGGTGCTAAGGGAGATCAGGCAAAGAAACTGATTGTATCTACCCAGATCAACTCTCTTCTCACATAAGACGCCGCGGCTGATACGAAAAAGGCGAGAAAGTAAACTATTTGAGGTTCCAGTAATTGATTCACTCTCTATAGAGGTATATCTGGTTAGGATAATTTGTTGTACTGTTCAATGTAATTTGCTGTGAAATTGCAGTGCTCTTCAAACCATTTTCACATAAGGAAAACTTCCACGCATCATGTTGAGCATGAAATACGACCTTTCTTCAGTAATTCCACACCTGATCACTCAATTATTTTCACTTCTCATTTTATCTTACAAAACCGCAAACGAACATTTTAATTGATACCTGATGAATGTCTTCAGTTTCGTTTATTTAGTATGTTAGTATGCCAATTTTCTCCATTCTATGTTCAATTGCTTCATTGAAGAAATGTGTCTATTCAAGAATGTGTGACCTGTAGATAACAAGATAGAACAATATTGAACGTCCGTTTAGTTCACTTACTGCTGTCTTAAGAAACTTTCCCCGGCGAGTTTCTGATTAAGAGTAGAGTATAAGCCAGTAACTAAATGCATGAAAAGTCTTGTGTCAAGCTGCTGTTGTAAAATCATAAAGATATTCCCGCTAGCGAACGACAAATGAGGCACCCCATTGTGACAAAACGTTCTATACACACGACCAGAGGCCGTCAGTTCGGCGCTTCGAAATGAACACGGATCGCACCAAAGAGACGGCCCTCAGGAAACAGTAAAAGTGGTATTACGGCTGATTCGGTGACTATATTAAGATTATTTATTTGTGCACTTGACGTAAATTAGCTGTTGCGGTTTCGTCCAATCGGGAGCTTATACGCCGCTACAGTGACGTGTCTATGGGGGTGTTCAAACTTCCGTTTGGATGAAATCGTGTACAGCTGATTTACGTCAAGTGCACGACAAAAAATTTCTAGTATACTACTTCTTAATTTCATTAACCTACGCTTGGCCTCTAAGGTGCAATGCGATCTCCTTTATCCACACATTTTTGTTCAACGAAAACAAATTTCAGCATATGTACTTCTTGTCCAACGAGATAATGAAGTAGATTTAAACAAACCGGAATATATCCCTCTGCTGAAGCGCGTGGTCCGAGGCCTCTGCTGTCATATAACTGTTGTCAACGCTCCACTACGTATCACCGCCGTGCTGGCTGTGGCGTTGCACAATATCCTTCCATCTATCGAAGCTGCAGCATGCTCCAAAACAAACCGGCGATTGCAAGACAAGGAACGACATCGAGGCATACAAAGGAATAAATCACTCAACATTTTATTTGTTACTGGTTATACATGAATTACATTACTTTTTAACAGTAATGCAATATTATTGCCAATAAGACTACGAAATTCATGCACACAAAGAAAATGGCGGGCTGTTTCGTGCCTTGAATATAAAACGCTGAATTTTTGTTATTACACAGAAGGCAAACGTACAAAAATTATATTTAATTGACGTTTTAATTTAGACGTAACTTACTTATCAAAAAAGGTGTCTCCGAATTTGAGTGGTTCTACCCTTTCCAGACTTCAATGAATTGAATTGAATTTGCCTTATTTTACGTGGCGAGACTCGGGCCATCAGGCCCGCACTTCCGTCTGTTCAGAGGAACGTGTATGCTTCAAAAAGTGCGAGGACGAGAGTGTGTCGAGGACTTATTTATGCTCGTGCATTTATTTACATCCACTTCGTTCTCTCGTTGGACAAGGAATAGACAGGGCATTATATCCCAAGGCAGTCCTAGACTTTTCGTATTGCTTTGATTGACTTTCCCGGACGCAACAAGTTATGGTACCTAATTAGTAGTGTCCGGATATTTATGACATGTCATATTGTTTTCTATGTATTATTTCCATGAAAACTAAGTTAAGAATGATTTTATGCACCACGCCTAAAAATATGCAATTTTTGCGTGTCATATAGTCATTTTTTTTCATTGGGTCATTTTCCATAAGTTTTTCGTATTGTCATATATTTATGTTCCAAGAATTTTGGTATTTTTGTCATATTTTCTCTCTCTCTCTCTCTCTCTCTCTCTCTCTCTCTCTCTCTCTCTATATATATA
>BOPP01000070.1:2891064-2954074 GCA_017312745.1 Gryllus bimaculatus | reverse complement strand
GCGAAGGAAGTGTAAGTTAAGTTTTGTCAGGTTTTGTGCGAAGGTGAACCGGTTCGTGGCCGCTCAGGGTACTGCACAGGCATTCGCCTGGTTGATCGGAGAAAATACGGAAAATAGCCGATCAGGCCAGCCGTCCGCTAGAATTCTCCTCCAGGCAGCGTATGAATTCGACCTGTATAACGATATAGCTAGAGTCGAAAATACGCCACCGTCGTCTACATTACGAGTCTGTGGTGAGATTTTCTTGTAATAACTTTTTTCGGTCCCGTGATACCCCCAAAAGTCTTTTTTTTTCTTTCTTCACATATCTGTGCCTTCATACGTCTTTGAAACTCATTGTACCTAACATCTTCCCAAATCAAAATTTCCCGATCAATCTTGCAAACCCAAAGCCCTGGGAATTGAAAATGAATCTTTTAATTTTTGGGGGTACTTTATACGAAGCCCTTAGGACTTACGTTAAAGCAGAGGGCGGAGACTGTTTGCCAGAAGTAGCCATTTTTTTTCAAATTTACTTATTTTTGTCGACGAAAAAGAAAGTGCGTTTGTAAATATGATATAAGTCTAATTTTTATTAAAACCTTTTAGATTTCAAAAATTGCAAATTCGAATCTCCACTCTTCTATTGTAGAAGAGAATTTTTCAAGAGAAGACTAAAGAATTAGTAAGATAGTTTATATATTAATATTATGTAGCGTATTTATACGTACTATCTACCGTACGTATATTATTGTTTCTGCAGCTTACTCTGATCGTGATGTTGTAGGATTCGTATCCCGACGGTGGCGGATTTTTGACACGAAGCTAATTGGAATTCAGCCACTGTTTGGAGAAGAATTCCATCTGCCAGCTACTATGTTTTTTGACATTTCTCCGATCAATATTAGGCGAATGCCAAAGCAGTACCCTAACAAACGGACCATGGACCGGTCGCAATCTTTCCTCCCTCTTTCGTGTCCTATCCTCTCCCCTTGCATTTACATGCACTACACTATCACACATGTCGGGAAATTAGAGCATAACCCAATTAGGACGATGGTCCGCGAAATCTCCCTCAAATCGAGTAGTATAGTTCTGTACAGCAGTGTAGTTGTGCACGGGATCCTACCACCCAGCGCGGAAGGAACACCGCCACCTCCCTGGATAACAATGATTCACGGGACGGGACTAATGGCAATGTCAGTTGGTTCCGAAAACAAGCAATCAATCCAGCGCCATCTTGGGTGTCTGGAGTTAGCATGACGTCCTTTACCCTGGCTACGGGAGACCCGGTTCGCGTCCGACCGCACCTCACCCCACCCCATTCCTTCTCACCCTCCCCTCTCCCCCCCCCCCCTCAGTCCCCTCCCGCACCCGCATGACCGGCCGCGTTGGCACGTATCCCGACAACGGATTGGGCCCCGCCCGCCGCCATCCCACTCAATCAAATTCTCCCTCCTCTTCCCAAACACACATATTTGCTCAGGCGTCCACAAATAGCGTTTCCGTTATCAGAGACACCCTTCCCATTCGAATTCACGGCCCTACGGATGCGACTGCCCGGCTCCCCGCCTGGTCTGTCTGTCGGCCGATTTCGCGAGTACGCTTGGGCAGAGTAGGAGATATTCCACGAAAATATGGTTTATTTACCAGGGCGGATTAATCACTAGGCAAAGTATAAACTGCCTTTTTCAGCATTTTCGAAGGAGTGAATATTGCAAACTTCTTTGGTTGATTTGTCTAGATATATTGACTTTTTTTTCGTTTATCAGTTTCGCTTCTATCGTTCAAGTTATTCGTTTCGGTTTTGAAGAGGAGATTACGCGATCTTGGACTTCCATGCGATGATCTTGTACGTAGCAAAAACCACCTTCGCGAGATCAGGAATGTTGAAAGGAAATTGAATATGATCTTGAAGCGTAGTAATGCACTGATCATGATATTCCATGGTAAAAGCAAGTGCAGTAGCTTTGCAATCTCACGCCAGACCAAAAGCTGTCGAATTATTGGATTTTAAATAAGAAAAACAATAGCAAATTACTATTTACAAGACACCGATTTAGTAAAACACATAATGGTTTTAGAGAACGTATAAAGTATCAGCATATATACTAATGTCGCTATAGCACATACTCGTGTTGTTCTCGTATTGTTTCATCTCGTATGTATTGTTTGTACCGGTTACGTAAAGTAAAATCTGACTCGGATACCAAACGCGTCGAACGTTGATTAAAGCGTGAATCGCGTTGGACAGATAGAGCGTTCCCTAGTGTCAATGGTAGTGTAGAAAGCATAGCTTCCAATCAAAATTTTCGAGCGTGCGAAGAGGAAGGCTTTTTTTTCTATACTATTTACCCGGCAGAATCGTTATCAGAACGAAAGTCACACTGTCGCCGGAAGAAAGGACATTTTCAGATTTTATTAATTTTTCTTAACGACTGAATCCTCACAAAACTTTATATTTGATTCAAAATGCAAATTTCAAATTTTGTTAGAACGAAAAGTCTGAATGCTTCAGTTTCCGCTCCCCCTCTCTCTTTACACGCACACACACACACACACACACACACACACACATATATATATATATATATATATATATATATATAACGATATTGCGAAAGTAATGAGTTCCGCTGAGCCATCGCAGCCCATGATTGTTGCCACTATAGCAGACTGTCTCTGCCTGTGTGGCGCTGTGACTGTCTTGTCTCCGACTGTCAGTCCCTGACTGCCTCTGACTCTCTGCATGTGCCTCTGCCTCTGTCCATCTCTGACTGTGTGACCGTCTCTGTCCGTCTGGCGACAAGCGTGGCGACGGGGGCGAGCGTGGGAGGAGGGTGTGGGGGGCTGGCGAGCGGCGGAGGGCGTGGCCAGGGCGAGCGGGGCGGGCAACGGCGTGGTCAGACCGCGGAAGGCATTCTGCGAATCCAGCGTGCGCTTCTGCGCGGGCTCCGGCCTCCCGAGGAGGAAACATCTATTGCGATGTTATCGCCGCTGCTCCGGGAAGGGACCAGCGATTCGGAAGATTCACTGGATTTTTGGGGAAGGCTATAATCAGAAGCCAGCCAGCGGGAACACTGCGCCACGCCAGAGTTCGCGTTTGCCCAGCGCACTGCCAAAGCCAGCAGAGCTTTAAGGGTGGGTCGACCTTTGTCAGAATGCTGAAGGGATTCGTTATGGATTCTATCAATGCATTCTCCGAACCAAAAATGAATGGTACAATGAGACCCTTAGATGACAACTGACAATAAATATTAAATCCAGGTAAATTAAGTTTTTTCCACAAAAAAACATGTCTTGTCGATCGATAAATCGATCAAAAGCCCTTCAAATTTGGTCTCTTTCCGTTTTCGATTATATTAGTAATAATTTTCGAAACCAACACTACGATTTTGGTGCCAGTCATATTCGACGCTTATTGTCTAATATGTATTATGCAGAACATTTCATATTTGTATAACGTGAGTGTAAGTGTACGCGTAATGTGAATAAGAGTGCCATATGAACCAAATAAATATCACGCTCGATTTTGTATCCAGACCCCAGACATGTATTGGGAAATTGTTTTCTCACTTCTGCCGGTGAGAGCGTGCTGTCAACGGCCTGGGTCGATTCAAGGTCGCCGCTCGGCGTCCAAAGTCGCAACAGTCCCCGGCTTCCTCCCCTCCTTGCTCGTGCTCGCCGAACCGCCGTGGCGGACATTCCAGAACTATACATCTTTTGCATATAGCTCTCTTTGTATTGTCAAGAGCATTTCAAAATTTGCCCACTTACGTTTTCGATTATAGACTACCTGCTCCGCGTGCTCGGCATGGTGAATGTCATGTGAAAGGTCCCGACTGGTCTCCCAGACATGTGTGATAGTGTAGTACATGTTAACAGAGGCGACTGCTCCTAAGGAGCTCTAGAGCGGCGCCCTCCCCAGAACAACCAACCTCGAGAAAAGTTGCAGAAAGTATTTAAACTTTTAATTTGAGTAATGCACAGTGCAGTTTTTGAGGACGAATTTTGTTTTAAGTGATTATGGGAAAGATAAAATGTTTTTGGAATGCTCTGGGACTATCGGGAGTCCGTCCGTAGCTGGTAACATGCGAGGCAATGAATTGACTGATTGTTAGTGATTCCGGGCACGTCAACTAATGAGGTCATTGGTACCGTAAGTGTAGTACATGTTTTGCTCGGGGTGTGGCGGCGATGGTCTTTCCGTCACTGACTGGCGAGATCTGGCACCGACCTATCATCGGCTAAGCGGGGTTTTCACTAACACTCACAAATACATATATATATATATATATATATATATATATATATATATATATATATATATATATATATATATATATACGGCTAGCGGAGTATTAACTAAGTTAATAGCGTGAGAGTGCACAATTGCATCGTCCTGTAATAATGTAAAAGTTGTCTTAGCAAGAACTAAATACCTATGTAAATCGGTTGTACTCTACATACCTTAGTTTTCCTCTTTCTAGAAATATTTTGAAGAGATAAAATAATGTATGTGATAGTTTGGACATGTACATGCTGCGCCTCCTAATTCGCAACCCGCCGGCAGCCACTGTATATTAGTATAAGTAAGTGTGTACGGAGGAGGAGGGGATGAAGATGTGAAAGGAAAGATCGCGCGCGGTCCGGACCCCTTTGTTAAGGTACTGCTCCGGCATTCGCCTGTGTCAAAAGCGTTTGAAAACTGAGGAAAAATAATACTTACGCCTGCGCACGGGCTCAGTGGAGATGGAGTTCGGGTGAGCACTGTTCACATACTGAGCAGCAGGTCGCAAAGACCACGCGTTCTGATGAAGTTTGGCGTCTGTCGTTAGACGATAGTGCAGTACCAACTGCCCGGTTCGGAGATTCGACGCTACTTGGAAGTAAGGCGTCACACGGCCAGGAGCGTGCACCGACAGCAGGGTGCCTAAAGACAGACATCGGCCAAAGATGAAGTACAGCGAACTGCAAGATGACATGAAATAAATAAAAATCGATTCACAAATTTAAATGGGAAGTAAAATCTTTTCTGCTGCGTTAGTTTCTATACAATTAGAAAATACAATATATGTATAATTTATTTGATCTCTTGTTATATTAGACAGTTATTTATTACTTGAAGTACACTTATTTTAGCACATGAATATTAGACATTTATTGTACATGGAAATAATTTGTTTATATATTTTGGGAAAAATTAGGAAATTTAATAAAATTAGTTCAAGTTATTGGAAGCTTTTCTCCCCATCTTCAGGTCATCTGAAATTAACATTTCAAACAAATAAGTATATAAATAAAACAATATTTCATACGAGATACAGGAATATATTGAAAATATAGCTGTCAAACTAAAATCCATTCTACATATCGTTCTACATATAGTCCCACCAATTGTGGGCCACCCTCATATCTTCTAAACTGTTCACGTTACCGAAACGCTGTTTTAGACCAACAATGCGAAATCATGGAGCACGTAATATGCTGTAGAGATATGGTTCTTAATATTTTTTGTTTTCGAAAAAAATTAATAGTCTTTGACTTATTAAATGAACTAAACAATTAATTGTAAATTAATAGCTCAAAATTCGTAATGATTTTTTAGCTGGCTTTCCTATTCTTATTTTCTTAAATAGATAACTGGTAAAAAAACCTGTTTATAATTAATTAGCAATTAGATGGTTGGGAGTTCCGCCATTAGTTTTATTTGATTCATTCATGGTGGATAAGCCAGCAGGGGTTACATCAATCGGATGCAATCCCAGTTATATTGAAAACAAACTGTAAAAAAATGATTTTGCGATAAATAATTCGTAAGTAGTACTAATATAATTAATTGCCATAATTAATAAGTTAATAGCACACATTCTGGTATTACTTTTAATTAATTTTGTTTAAGTGTTTAATCCCGATTGATTTCAAGCTGGTGAAATCGATTTTTTGGTAAAAGGAAACTGTAAAGAATTTAATTTTCGTTAATTTGTTAATATCACTAGGGAACAAAAAACATTTTTTTCATACCTCCAGGATGAAAGAAGGTGATTTCATACGAAACTATCACGCTGATTTCGAAAATCATAATAAGAAGTTTCTTTCACGCAAGGTTCAAAAGATATGAACATATTTAGTATTTAAATAAACAAAATCCTATACTAATTTCCGCATTGTCACTCCGGTTATATTACTATAAAATTTTATGAGCATGCTTCAATAAGGTAAGAAGGAGTTAAAAATGGAATACATATATTCATGCAATAAGATACAATCTTTAAAATGCGTTTGTTGGTATTCTCCACAACATTGGTAGAGCGAATGGCAATGATTTGAGTTTTCCATACAACCACAAGCTAAGGTATGTTGTACAGATAACACAACACTAGTGAGAAGCCCAGGTTTCGTCCTGATCGCAAGCAGGGCAGCCCAAGTATAAAGAATGCTCAAGTTTTGTAATTTCATATATTTTGTTTCCTTTGAAGTTTGGTTGTAAATCTTCCACAAACGTAACATGCGTTAACAGGTTGGTTCGCACACTTTCGCCGTGAAATGACGATTTGCATTTTATCGAACTACTTCAATTCAATAGATTATCTGGCGAATTTCACTTCGTAAAACCCACAGGTCTGTATGTAATTATGTATTTGAGGCACATGCAAACCAGACACGGAACTTCACACGCACTGTCAGTACAGTTCCTCATGACATCGATTGACTCGGAATCTGTCGCCCCAACAGTTGGATACCTGTATACTTGCAATAAAGCAGGGGCGGATCCAGAGACGAATTTCGGGAGGGGAAATTCAAAATGTTTTAGTCAAATATGACATATTACAGATTTTGTAAAATGTTGCAGGCTCTACTCAGCTCATGCTACGATACGTTTTTAGTCGTTGTAATAATTCGAGAATATTTTTGCTAGAAAGTCTCGTGACAAGTTAAATTTTATAGTTGCATCAAAATTTTAGGGGGGGATTTCTCTTATTTCCCTCTCTGTGGATCCGCGCCTGGGTAGGTAAGGGGCTTAAACAAATCCTTTCGGTGACTGATGCGCAGTAAGGAGCACGTGACTCGTTTTCAAACCATCAACTGAGACCACTAACAAGACCTAATTGTAATTAAGGGCGACTATCAGATACGAGAACAAAGACAGCAATCTTCTAATACAGAATACATATATATCCTCTATTCGAAGATTGCCGTCTTTAAATTTAAAAAAATCCACGCGAAAGCCTAATTTAGTTGATATCTCATGAAAGTGGCAAATATTTTATTTTTACATCAATTTTAAGAGAATTGACCCTATATATCTTACGGGTGCGATTTAAATGTATTTTCAAGCAAAATACGGTATGATAGATAAAGATGCGGTATATTTAATAACTGTGACGTGGTACGACGGTTTTATTGTGATATTAGTAATCTACGTATAAAGTGAGTAATTTGCGCTCTCTACCTTCCTGGAGGTAAAGATCTTGTTCCCTAGTGTAATTAGATAAACATTTTGATATTAGTTTTATTTCATTAAGTTTCTTGTGGCAATGTCAACTCGATATCAAGCTGATACTACCCCAGTTTCATAGGAAAAAGATGAACAGTAAAATTTTGTGGTAATCAATTTGTAATTAAATACTTAAACATTCGTACACTTCACTGGTTTAATCTTGTGGTGGCTAGATGAGCGTTTTGCCACCGCCAACAGTAGAATTGTGTTTTAAAAACCTGTACTCTGTATGGAAAGACGGAAATTATGTCAATGTGAATTGCATTAATATACGTGCATGAAGTCGTTCATTTCGATATCATAGAGGCACAGTATTACCAAAATGTAATATTTTAAAATATTTGCTTCAATTTCAGTGGAGGTATTGAAAGAAATTATAAATGAGTTCGAAACGGTCTATATATCATATCCTCTGTCCATCAAAGAACAATAACATCTGTAAATAGCTCTGCTCTTAAATTAGGCAAATATGGCATAATGCTGCGTACTAAAGGTACAAAATATGAACTTGGAAAGTGCTTTGAACGTATATATTCAAGTATCATATTGCAAATGAATAATTTTGAATTCCGAACGTTTGGTTAATGCAGATGCCCTAAACACTGTTACTCCATTATTTGTTGCACTTTTGTATAATAATAATAAGTCAGAAGATTTTCTCCGGTCTACTTCATTTTTAAGAGAAAGGAATGAAATCTCAGTAGTAAACACTACTTACCAAGTGATTTACGGTGTTGACGATAAACAAAAACCAATGTGAAGCCTGCAGAACTTGACAGAGCAGAGGTGACTGCAGAAGGATTGGGTACTTGTACAAGTCCAAATCCAGGCCTCAGTTTGAAAGCAGGCACATTCAGAATAGGACCCGGAACCTGGGCAACTCCGGGAGTTCGGGCTGACAAGTTCAGAAGCCTCAGTATATCTATAGTGCCACCTGCAACATCAGAAATTATATATTATGCAACTAATGTGAAAATTACATACTATTTGACCTTCTAGATTTAACATAGATAGTATTTAAATATCATGGACAAACCACAAACAGAGAATGGATAATTCCAGAACGCCACAAGAAGTCACACAAGCAGGAAAATGCACAAATTAGTCAATTACAAAAGTTGTGAGTAACTCTAACCAAAGAGTTGAAAGAAAACAAAAACCTTCGCAGTGTAACAAATCCTTATAAGACACAAGATAGGCAAATTTGCCATATATTTGGTTAACTTGCTTACTAAGCCCTTAACACATGAATTATGATGTGTAATATTTTAACCATTAACATGTGTAACAGTCATTAATATAAAATTATTTTTGTAAGTATTCAATTTAACTTCACGAAAATGTTAACATGAATAAATATGAATTATTTTGTAAATAATGTTTTACAACTTACAACAGTGGTCAGGTTAAACATAAAAAAATATTTTATATTACCAGCTAACGGTGATGCCAGGGCTGGGCCCTGTTTTAAATTACAGAAGCACAAAAAATAAGTTGTCAGACCCAGAGACTTGACACATGTTTCTCTATGTACTCGACGCGTTGAATCCGAATTTAAAGCCGCAAGAACCCTCCAGTTTGTTATTCGCCAAATGAAAATAAAAATAAAATAAAAATAAAAACAACAACATATCTTAAAAAAATTAACATTTTTTCTTGCAAGCATGTCTAATTATTTTTTTCTGTTTTTAGAATTCGGAAATGAAAGGCAAGACTAGGAGAAATCGTAGAAGTAAAGAAATACCACAAGTAAGTCTTTAATCTTTGAATGTATCATAGTCGTCAAATTTGTTACTAGATAGTATAATGCATTTTCCTCGTGTTTTGATTTTCTTATATAGATTTGAAGAACCAAAAATCTCGAAACCATGCTCGTATATCCCTTGTATCCCTGTGTTGTTCTATTTTCTTGCAATCTAAGAACAATGGAACAAATGGCATAATACTGTACAACAAAGATTTTCATTTGCAATAATCACAAACATAACGCCCTTTGTCATAATCGGCAGTCTGCATGTGAGCACATCACGCACTTTACGCATATTTCATTGTTCCCCCAAGTGTTTCCTGAAAACTTTCCGGAGCAGAACAGGCGCTCTACTTTTTTATTGCAATGCCCAGTCTTTCCTGAAATACCAATGTATTCCGTATTTGTGACATCTCCAACTGGGTACTCGGAACCTTGGAACCGGCAGAGTGCAAGTGGAAATTGGACAATGAACACATAGTTGTTAATCCCAATGACTAAGCTCCAAACTAAAATATATTCTACATTCATAAATATAGTAATTTGTATGTTACACAATAGTTAGTGTTTTATTACAAAGGTTTTATACACGTCACAAATCGTAAAGTGTATACCTTGTAAACCACGGCCTTCTTTAACAACAAAGTTGGATTGACAAATTGCGTGACGATGGATTTTTTTTAGTGCTTTCCGCGCCAGAGAAGCATCTGGGAAGACAGATATACGGAATTCCATATTTGTGCCCCTATTCCACGTTTATACATCTTTCTCCACTTTTCATATTGTAATGCTGCGGCAAAACCGCGATTTTTCGACCCAAAACCTCATTTTGTAATTTCCTGATATGAATAAGTTACAGTTTTATATTTAGTTAATTACTTTACCTAATATATTGTGTAGTCAGAATGCAGGTTTTGTGGTTACATATTGTCGAAAAATTGGTTTACAGCAAAACGTCTGTCGTACCCAGTGGTCAATACTCGTACCTAAATCGTTCAAACTATTTTCTCCACAGACATTCGCCGATCGAGCTGGCCGAATTCGAGGGCCCGCGAATTTGAGAGGGATATTTTGATGTGGTAGGGGTACTTCACAATAGCCACCATATATTTTTAAAATTTCCTAAAAAATTGCTTTAATTTTTTGTCGGATAGAACAAAGGACGCTAAAAAATGGTCCAGATCACATTTCCGGTGAAAATTGTATTTTTTGAAAATGCAAACCACATTATCATATTTTACTTGTTGGGATCTGTTCTTCCAAATTAGACTTGAATAGGTTCTCGCAATGCCTTCAATAATGAAGCTAGAGCTTTCTTTTTCAGTGCAATATATTTCTCCTCTTGATATTTCAATTACACTATGTACGGTTTTTTCGAAATATGGTTCGTTTTCTTAATTTTGGAGGAATTGTTTTTTAAATGTGAATGTGAACAAATCAGAGTTTCATTGCCGGCAATAAAATGTTTTTTCTTAGCATTCTTTTCTTGAGTCGATCAAAGTATTCTTTCTAAAAAAAGGTGTAAGCCCGATCGGCGAATGTCTACTGTGAAGAAAAACTGTGCTTTGAAAATTGCAAATTCGAACTTATCGCAATTCTTTTTGCGATCACTAGATAGGTGAAGAGTTATTTGGATACAATTTGCAATCATTTAATACGAATATTACGTATTCACACTTAAAACGAAAAAGAATGTGCAGTTGTCGCCTATTTGAAAATAAGCATATCAGTAGTTTTCTTGGAATTGTGTACGTGATGGAATTCATATGATGTTGCAATTCGATAATGACCTCGCCGCGACCCGGCAGTTCAGTGAAATTCATAGTATTGTTTCTCATTGTTAGACGGCAATTTTTATCGCTGTTTGGAACGCAATTTTGGATTGTTGAATTTGTATTGTATGAGTTTTAAAATAATTAATTTTCACATCATTCACTACGATTTGAAATGAATTTCACAAGATATAGTTAAGGTGTTATAGGGTGGGCACAATTTTCATCATTATTCTAATATTAATAAATACCCATTACTAAAGCACGGAAGTACGTGTTGTTTTATCTCCATTAGTTAATGTTTATAACACATACTGTAATTATACCTTTGCAGTGAGACAACTCGAATACGTATCGTGCGGCCGGAGGGGGTAAATAATTTGGGGGGGGGGTTCTAGACCCCCTTCCCAATCTTATTTTACCCTAAAAGATTCAACAGCGATGTTTTGCAACGTTATAAAATTTTCACTAGACTGCGACTACGAGAAAGTAAGAAGGATACACTAGTATGTTGTTTCATGTTTTTCAGAATCAAGATGATCCTGATATTGAAGTTCTGTTTTCGAAGATTGTGAATAATGGAGTAGTCAGAACATACCGTAGTCAGGTAAATATACCATACTTCGGAGTGCATTGCACTGTTATGTACATTTAAAAAAATCATTTTAAATACATTATTTATATATTGTATTTGTCACAGGCTTAGTAGATATGCAAAACAAAAAGTGAAATTTACAGCTAAATATCTGGTAATCTCGATATTCTCTTAGGAAGAGTTGTAAGAGGTGTTTGATTTAAAAATGTTCTTACGAGAGCCACATATACGAGTCATATAAGATCTTTTTTACCTAGATTAATTTTATTCACATTTAAATTCAGTGATTAAAAAAATAGTGACCCTCAAATAGAACGTTTTGTTGATTTCCTCTGTGTAATGTGATATTTTTTTATCAATTTTGACAACTGTTTCATGGTCGTAACTGGGAGCTGCTCAACTATGCCCCTAATGTCATGCCTCCAGACATAACAAACTTTCTGGATGCAAAAAAACTTGATTGAGCTAATTTAGCTTGTTGGGGGAAACAAATAAGGCGCTGAGGATAATAACTGCAGATCCCTACCGACCGCACATTTTCAGTTAGAAGTATGAAGGTAAACTCCTGCCATATACCTATTATATGCTAAATATCTAATAACGTGGTATACGGGTATACCCTCAAACTATCACCTTCAAAAGTTTTTATGCAAGAAAATGAACGTGAACGAAAAGATAAAAGCATTTTTTTTCAACACGAACTTCGGTTGTGATCTGCTGTTATTATTCTGAGCGCCTTTTCTTCAGCTCTCATTTCTCTAGAAATGAGAGGTTTGGGAGAATAGGGGCTATTTCGACACCAGTATTATCAAGTTAACTGTCCTCGTTTGTCCATGCAAACCATATCTATTAAACGAGATCGAAAATGTCTTTTTTTATAACGCCGACACACATCTCTGAAATCTTTAATCAATACCTAATTAAATTGTTTGGGTAAGGATAAGGGATATGAATGTCGGAATTCAAGAAAACTTGGGCAAAAACTTCCAAAAGATGCAATTCTCCCTATAAAAGAGACAAAAACAATATACGTTAAACGTAAATGTACGTTAAACCGTTTTCAATGTTAGTACTCTCAATAGTTGTCTATTGACAACGAACCTCTATTTTCATGTGTAGACTCAATATGTCATTTGGGTATGCTTGACCCATTCATCGTCTTAGGAGCTCAAAACTTCGCTTATTTCGCATTCCTTTGCACAATTAATAAAACTTCAAGCGATGAGTCCTTGATGAGCGCGGGGCTCAGATTCCGGATGCAACACGAACACTTGCGTATTATAGGACACGTCGATAACCTTGTCTTCAGACATTGATGATCTCCCGTAATACCGATCTACCGACATAGATGTTCTTCGAGGAAGGTAAGGTAAGAAGGGCTTTTTTTATTCAAAGAATTAAACGTTAGGTCACGTTCAGATCTGCCGACTCATTTAAACAAATGGAGCGGGCAGCCGTGATATATCAGTGGCCTTGGATTCCCGGATCCGTCCGTTCTCCAATATCCTAGAGCACTGGCGGCCCGCGAAAGGTTATTAGACAAACGTGAAAGTCCCTTGCATCCGTATCGGTCAAGAATATTGCGCTTAGCGCATGCGCCCTGTAGGAGTCATCACCTCCTAATGTAAAAATAGGTTAAGTTTAAGTTTAAGGATTTTTTCCCTAGCAAATTCAGAGATTCAAAACCATCCCAATGTCTTTAACTGCGTTACGCATGGTAGAGCCTGATATCGTACATAGTTCCAACCCCCACCCCCATTTCAGAGCAACCGGACAAACTGCCGAGGTCATCAATACAGGGTCACGTGTGGAAAATATGGCCTGCAACCATATTAAAGGTTTTATTTGTGGCCCATGAGGTCTTGCAAGTTGGACATCCCTGTCCTAGAGAGTGAAGCTGAAGCACAGGATATGTCGCTCGAATGCTTTTTACAATGTCGCTCATTTTCATTTTAATTGTTGAAAATTCGGGGTACTGTGTTCTAAAATTTTCCTGAAAGTGGTCTCTTAAATGAGGTAAATTAAGAATATTACTATCAAGGCCTAGCCGGTGGTCGGGGAAAGGAAATTCCAAGAAAAATAAGTAGTTGAGAGGAGTGGCCATTTAATAGGGGTTATCTTTCAGAGAGGTTTAAGTACACTTTTTTCTCAATGTCACTACAAATAGTAAATGTATGGGATAGAAATTGCGGAGTTCAATAAAACGTGAATTTACCCCCCTCCGTCAAATACAGTCTTTACTGCGTTTTGGCTAATTAATTCTTGAATCCATTGTGTAAAGCATTCTACGTTATCAGAAAATTTCTAGGGATTTGGGAAGAATAAGGATTTAGAGGTGATAAATGAGGATCTGGGATGCTACAATTACAATTGAAACATGCATACCTTACGCTGGATTCGAACCCACAACCTTGGGGTCCGCCAATGTGGACAAACGTATCCTCAGCAGCTGTACCCTTTTATGATTATGGTCCTCTACACACATATGGTATTAATGGTATGATCATGATGAAAATTACGATAATTAGAGATGTCTACGAATGAAATGAAAATCTTCGTACAATGAACAGACGTAAGCAATGTATGGCAGAGAGCAATCACAGTAATTACTGTGATTTTAACATGCAACCAAACTGATCTACGCACACATGGTCACACACTAAAATTGGCCTTTAAAGAGGTCCTCAAAAGAATCCCTCATTCATGTAAATAACTCATTGTGTACAGTATGATAAGTCTTTGCACTGAGTAAATACCAACCAAAATTTAAATCTGAGGTCTAGTAAGGCTAGTAGACCATCGAGACGGATCCAGGATCCATCTTCAAAGTAGGTAGCCGTTCATTTTGGGAGAAATGCAGATTCACAGTGTGTCGAATGAGGATGAGAGGTCTGTTGAGGATACTTGTTCATTATTTTTTTAGGGCACGTGTATGTCAAAGCAATTCTGCAAATCTTTCCTATCACGAATTGTGTCTTTAACATGTTTATTTGAATTTAAATTCAGATAACTAACCATCATAAACGCAATGATGATATTCAGCATATGTACCATTTAATCCTCATGCTTTAGCCTGTTGATTCATTGGCAACATCGTAAGTTATTAATAACAAATCTGTGTGTGTGTATAGTATCTGTTGATGTCTCAACATCTTTTACTTTTCTAGGTTGCAGCGCAGGGCGAAAATCCTTCTCAAGTTCCAATTTTTAATTCAGGACCAAGACAAAACAACACGGGCCAAACAAATGGTAAAATAATACGATCCATTAAAATTATGTAACGTTAGTGTTAATTAGTGACTATTACTGGTATGCAAAAATATCGTAATTATACATTTAAATTAATTCTCTTCTTTTATTATAAATTGTGGGTCCCAAGTTTGGCATGGGAAAATTTCGATCGATTTCACTGCTGATGGCTGTCCTTTGAATTTCTTTTAGAATTTTCACCTTTTCAAATTGAAACTAATGGTACTCCAACAGCACATGCTTTCTCATATTATTGGTAATGGTTATATAATAAAACTCATATCCAAACGAAGAGAGAATGGTTCGAAAAATTACATAGTCGGGCCTCCATATATCGAACCTCATATTTATCGAAAATCGTTATGTGTAAATATATTTTTTTTGTCCCTTGAATATTCCGTTTAAAAGAGATCATCGAAAATGATTTTTATACATCGAACTCATTTTAAGATTTGACTATTTCATCTATGAATTAACGCAATCATGCACTGGCTTGGGTTCACTCACTTAAATCTGGGATACAGGTAATAGTTCTAATGAGTGGTAAGCCATTAGATTTCTCTTATTTCTCGCGATGTTAAAACAGTTTCAATTCATATTTCTATTCACACTAAATGTTGGCATCTGAAGTAATTTTGTAGTTGAAGTTCGCAGGTTTCACTTCCAGGGAGACTATCCTTTACGTTCTCTTGTGCAAAGTTACCACCTGTAACGCAACCTAATCATAGTTAACGGTATTCCTTATGCATCCCTCGTCATTGCCAGTTTACATTAGTTTCTTGCTTCATATTTGCTTTCAATTATAATTGGATCCTCATCAAGTGCCACATACACGGATGCATGCATAAGAACTTTATTTTTGGATATATATTAATTTCACATTAAATAAATTTAAAAAAACATGATTTGACAAGTGTAGCAAAGACTAAACAGCATAGATTTTCGAAGCATTACATAACTTTTTCTAGAGAAACGAAAAAGTAAAATCGTAATATACAAAGTATTCTCGTGACATTTCAGTTTTACATAACGACATTGTTTGAAACAAATATAGAACAATATTATTGTCGATGTGGATGACACAGATTACACGAGATGAACACTGTCAGATACACAGGAACTCAGTTCTTTGGTAGACCACATTTTTCATTATTAATTGAAAATGTTTAATTCCTGGATCTCACAGATACATAGGGTGTATTTCTGGGTCAAACATCTCAAGAGACACTGCGTTATCACTTAATTTTCTAGTCAATGCAAATAAATAATGATTATACTTTGAGGCGTCGAGTTAAATTCTGAAGAAAGGGGCCGGAAGTTCTGAGAAAAAAGGACTTTGCTGAGAGGCTTAATTTACAGTGCGTATGTACACTTAAGGGATATAATATTTTTGTATCGAAGGAGTAGGAGGTAAAAAAATTGTATTTATTTAATTTACTACCCGTAAGGTCATTTAAGCAAAAACAAATATGCATAAAGAAATATCGAAAATGGCAAGTGCAGGTTACAAACTTCAAACAACAGGAAGAAGGAATCACTTTATTAGCGCCTATAGCAAGATTGTACTGCCAGATTGTGAACAACGCCAGGACAAGAGTGGCCAACGCGTTAGACTGGATTCCGAACATAAGATTTTGTTTACAGACAATTGATCAATAGTGGAAGCCCAGCACAGATTATGCTTTTTGTAGGTTATATGCATTATTTTTCGTAGGATCTAAAAAAACTTCACGAAAATCTACTGAAATGTACATTACGACAAATATTTCTGTCTATATTATTACAGTGAATTATACTAGGCGTTTTTATCATTATTCGCGTCGTCCTTATTTCTCTAAGACCGAAATGAAGTTCTGCAGTATCCAAAAGAACTAAGCCTCACAATTTTCGTACTGATGAATAGAGAATTACCCCCCGTGGAAAGGAAACAATTTCAAGATGAAAATGTATATTTTATTAAACTTGTTACACGCTGTCTCAGAATAAATATTACAAACTTCTAGGGGATGTAGAGGAGTCGAAATTAATCAATATTTTCCACGAACATGTAATGAGATTGTTCATATTGCGGAGTTACACATATGATGTGCCTCTAATTGACAGGGAAATCTTTATGCACGTGTTCGGTAGGTTACGTTCTGACGCAGTCAAGGAGATTTCTTGTACCTGCCGAACATTTGTGAACAAAGGATTGCATAAAAATCAAGTGCAAATGCCTGCAACATGTTTAACTACGTCATACGTACCTTTTCACTTTATGTTCATTAGCAACATGTGATGATTTTCTACTCCTCTACTAGCCCTGGAAGTTCGTAAATTATATTCTGAGACATCTATGTATTAATACGAAACCTATCAAGGTCAGACAGGCGCTCATGCAAACCCGCAACACCAAGGACCTGGATGCAACCCGCCACACAGGTGCACGATGTACGTACCTCACGCCGTAACCTACAACATTGGTTCATTTTGTATCCTCTTTTGCAGTTTTGAAGGGGGTAACCCTTCTGGTCACTCCCACTTCGTTGTATGAACGAACAGATGCGCTAAGAATTTAAGAATTCTATGTAAGTTGAAGGTGACTATACTAGTAGTTCGAAAATGAATGAGTGAATTCTTTCAAAATAATGAAATTTTATTAGTATTTTCAATTCCGTTTCGTTCTCCGTTCGTTGGTAGACTTCTCTAATAAGTTGATTCCCCAGAGCCAGAGAAGCTTCCTAGACAATGGCTCACGGACTGCGCGATCTTCTCAAAATTAGAACAGGGACGCGGCCGAAAGCCTCATACAGACGTTTTGTACCTGGACGCTAGTAGTTGGTTCCAGTACGAAACTATTTTCACTTGTAAAAAAATGATTTGCAAAGGACGAAATGGTCGCATACGTCCATGTAGTTAATAGCGTATTTAACCGAATAGAGTGTGAGACGAGGTTTTTTACTTTCCCGTACACATACGTATATATAGAGTAATATACGTAGTATAGCAGGGGCGGATCCAGGGACGAAGTTTGGGAGGAGAAATTTTTTACTATTCTTTTGGTCGAATGTGTCATGTTACAGATTATGTAGAACGATGCAGGATAAACTCAGCTCATGTTGCGATAAAATTTAATTCGTTTTAATATTTATACAAATATATATTTTTGCTTGAAAGTTTCGTAACATTTTAAAATTAATCGTTACTGAAAAAGTTTGGGAGGAGAAATTTCCCTCCCCGTTGTTCCACACCTGAGTATAGGGAAAGTTATGTAATGCTGCGAAAAGTCGATTTCAAGATTTCAACGGTAATACACGTTTTGGGGTCCACCGATACCGAAAAAATGTGTTTTTTTTTACGGCCGGCCGTCTGTTCGTCCGTCTGTGAACACCACTGGCGCCTAAACCATACGTAGGATTTTTCCAAAATAGATATTCCCAGGTCAATCTGGCTCGACTCGAGACGCTGCGATTTTGAAAAACTTTCTTCAAAATTTTGGGTACTTTTCATAAAGCTCCCAAGACATTTTCATAATTTTCTCAAAAAGGCTCAACATTTTTTCTTTAAATTTCTTGTGAAAATATAGTAAAATACACTTATAAAGGTGGCATACGTCCGATTTTCAGGGTTAGCTCTGTATTTTCAAAAAATTTGGAATTTTTCGGGCGTCTTCCTACAGGTACATAATTGACGGTAGAGATTTTTCCTTCAAATAATTTTTTTCTTCATAGTGAGTTCTTTCAAGTCATGTACATTGTTTTGAAAATTTTATTAGTTTCCGCGCAATATTGTGAGCAATATGTGCAATTAAAGAAATACGAAAAGATTTTCCCCAAAACGGCTCCAATTTTTTCTTTAAACGTTTGGTAAGGGTAGTACAAAATGCACTCTACAAGATGACATGAATGCCATTTGCTCTATTCTTTTGTTTTCAAAAGTTGCAAAAGTGTATTTTTTTGACTTGTCTCTAACGTCGTTAATATTTATATTAGCAGCAATTTGTTCACATAATTTTATTTATGAGTACATGTGCTTTAAATAATATCATTCAAAGGAAGTTTTTCGGAAACTCAAAACCTTTTTATGAAAAAGAGCTTCAAATTCCGAATTTACTGTAGCTCTTAAGGGCCATTTTCTTAAAAATGGCTCCAAATTTTTCAAAAAAAATCCCTTTAGGATGAGTTTTTACTGTTCTTTAATATTCTGAAAATAATATTTCCAAATATTTTAGAAAAGCAACAAATTAAGAATTTAAAAAAAATGTTTTGGGCGGCGACAAATGACAGCAGGCCAGAGAGCGGCAAGTTTGTAAAGGTAGTCGAGAACAAAGGAAGTAGAAAACTAATACGGGAATGTCTGTGCCATATTGTAGCACCACGAGTTTTTAAATATCTCAGTCGACAATACGAGGTTATCTTATATTCGCAGATTAAGTCTAGTCGGTTTGGGTTCTTTCATTGCCTTCCCATGACACGAAACTCGTAAATGTTGACGTAACAATAAGCTGCGCAGACGGTAAAAATATCGCGCGTATCTACAATACGTAATTATATTCACGCTCGTATTCTGGGCACACACTGCGAATTTGCCGGCCGATTCAGACTGATATTTTTGGCCGGGTCGGTAAAGAGAGAATCTCAAATGAATGGCATTGTAACAAGTGAAACGTATGTAACGTGGAAATGAATGCCGTGATTTCAGTTACATAATGCGGGTTCAACGAGGTCGCGCGGAATCTCGGCTCGACGCCCAGCGAGTGCGAATCTGCGTTTTGCGAGAAATGAAAGAAAAATCACACCGATAGACGTACGCATCCTACATCCAACAACAGAAAATGATCAAAAACTTCCCAAACTTAGTAACTTGCTGCTCACCCACTTTCCTTGCGAAAGAGAGGAACAGAATGCACGAGTTCACATTCCACAACTCGAAATATTCTTAAGTCACACATACATACATACATACCAATATGAAATGTGTATATTATATATATATATATATATATATATATATATATATATATATCATTAACTTAAATAATGACAATTAAACACAGAGCATCTGATGAAGTATGATAGCATGCTGATCGGTATCTTTGATCAGCAGAGAGGGTTACTCGCATTTATTTTCGACTTCGCTCGGACCTCTCCGAAATACTTACTACTTAATTCGGATTACTGCGTTTCTACCTGGCAGGTTCCAGAACCATTTTTGCAAGGGTGATAAGAGTTCTATTGTACAAGTTGTTTCAAAATTTTTTTACTCGTACTTTTGAATTGAATTAAATTGAATTGATGCCTTATTTTACGTGGCGAGACTCACGCCATGAGGCCTGCTCTTCTGTCTGATCTCGCAATTTCGCTACGCTGTAGAGTATTTTCCATAAGCTCGCTGTACAAATTTTAGGCTAAATGTACAAGTTACCGAATACTGAAAACAATGTAGATAATTTGCAGTCTACACTGTGTGACAAAACACAAAGTCAATTCAATGCTGCACAGCAATTTTTTCTTCGCGCTTCACAGAAGAACGAACACTCAAACTTCGGTTTTTCAAAACGCATAAAAAAGTTGCCAATTACATACGTTTAATAAATTTATTTGGGCTTTTAATTCGGAATGGATTTGTAATTGCAACTCACTTCAAAATATTAGAGAATGTGCTAATAGTATTAAATTAACACAATTCTTAATCATGCAACACACAATCCGTTCGCGCGCTAGCGAAGAACTGTTTTATTGGAAGGGATGAGAGCTCTTTCCAGTGGAGAGATATCTCACACTTCCTTCGTTCAGTGTAACACGTACTACTTCTACAAACTATTGTTAGCTGAGTGTTATATCTTAGAGACATATCACGGCACTTACTGAGACTGCCACTGCACAGACGCAGTGGCGATCGCACACTCAGCCGAATGCTCCTTGAGTCCATAAAACCACTGTTTTCCTCTCTTACCCCTCCATCCCAGCGGCAGCCAACGATGCGCTCTACTCGCTCGCAATTCCCGAGTGTGCGCCGGCTGGCTTTCAAGAAGGGCACTGGCGACAGACTGTCAATCGCTGCTTCCGAACGGCGCGTGTTTTGAAATTCAATGTTTCGGAAACATTCTGAGATGACTTGTATTTCTCTCTTGTTTTGAGATACTTAAAAGATAATGCACCAAATTAATTTGAGTGTGCACATGCGAACGTGCGAATAGGCACGAGCCGCCACTGACTGTAACCCAATACAACAAACGATTGTTTATAATGTTTCTTAGAGAGGTAGCTAACTATGGGAACACAGCCAAGGAATACATTTTTGATACAGACCGTGCTACTTAAATGTTTCGAAGTTGTGGCAATGTCATATCCCTGGCAACGTTACCCGTCGTTAATATTGTTGTCATAACTTCAATTTCTCACTGTTATATGACACAGGAAAACATTCATGAAATATTTTATTCAATACCGATTATAATTATTATTGTCGTCGTCGTCGTTATCATCATCATCATCATCATCATCATCATCATCATCATTATTATTATTATTATTATTATTATTATTATTATTATTATTATTATACAGTAAATCTGTTTTTACTTCTGGTATTTTTGTTTGTACTATATTACAACCTATGATGCTAAATTTTTTGTTCTATCTTTGGGTTTGTTTTTAATTACCATTTATTATTATGAGTATTAAAAAATCAAAATTTCGTTAATAGTTTAGAAAATAAATTATAGGTGCTTTTGTTTACAAACAGCTCAATATGTGCGTACGGACGTAATCTCGAAAACTAGGAAGTGCGGTACATCTAACAATGCAGGATTGGAAAGACGCCAAAATATTTGGAGGGAAAAATACCATTAACTCAATAATGAATCTCTGCACTAATGTAATGAATTAGTTTAATTTTATATCAATTTCTTTAGGATTTTTAATCATTGTTTTAAATTCTGGACACTTCTATTACTAAAATAGTGTGCTCCCTATGAAGGAAACAGTATTCTTTTGACAGTAGATATCAATTGCAATATTTGGAATTCTATAAATACGATCAATTAGTCTGTTGTTAGTGTTTGTTCATGAGAAGTGCTCATTTAACTAAGGTTTAAAATTCAGCAGTTTTCTATTCCAGGTTGGAAATAAAAATTCAAAGCTTGGGAATTCATCTAACACAAAGGTTATGATATAACATACTTCTCTATGCATTTCCAACAAAATACAACCCTTGATACATGGAAGCCATATTTGTTGACATATTGAAGCCACATTTCACCTGTTTGCATTTACAGAGAGAGAAGATGAAGATGACCTTTCTGGAAGATATAAACAATTTTTACATTATCGATCTCGACAGTCAGCGAGAAGGAATTTCACTATTGAGAATCGTGCATCGTACCGAGGTATGCATTCAATGTATGAGGATATGATTTTTTCTCAATAGATCTAGACACCACAATATTTTTATGTCAGACACAAAATATCACGGAGCCAAGCCTTTGGAATTGTCAATATCACCCTATTTTTAATATCACCCTATTTTATAGCTTAAAGTGCATTCTGAACTTTTATATTGCAATTTCTCTCCTTAATTTTCAAAGAATTGTAAGTAAATACTATAATGAAATCAAATATGCTGAATGTATAGTCAATATTTTATATTCTATTGAAAAAGGTTAATTTGAACAATTTAGTAGTCCATAGATTGGCATACAAAAATCTACTCATAATATGTAATACTGAGTTTCCTTATGAAAGTACATTTAAATACCACAAGTTAAGACTAACCCCAAAAAAACAACCTATTTCAACAACACTAGTTACTAAATTTTGTATTTTCATTTGATAGAAAGGGGCTCTACTGAATTTCATCAGCAGTTTGCAGCTCATGGTCACATTTCGAGAAGGAATGTTTCATTTGGAGTACCACAGCATCCAAGAATTTATGGCCGGAATGACTTCAACATACAGTTACCCGAAGAGCAGAGCCCAGAAACCTACATGTGCAGAAGTAAGCATGCAACTTGTATTTTTTTTTTTCTTTAACTTCAATCACAAGTTTCACATCCGATTTTAATGCAACAAAGAATTAATAGAAGTTAAGAAAATTTTTGGCAGAAGTGTTTTTGTGAAGAAGAGAAATATTCTCTCAAAAGGACTCTAGTATAACACCTATAACTTGTGGGGGAAAAAGACATTTGCTTACTGTAAAGTAAGTTACATTGTTCTATGATTTTATGATCTATCATAAAACAATTCAATAGTTGGAGACAAATCAAATCTACCGTTGTAAAGACCAGGTAATGCTGAGCAGGACAACACTGATTATTTCATGTTTCAGGACAACAGATGCATTGTTGCTGCCCACCCAGAGACACCTATCATCAGGAATCAACAGCAAATCTCATTCCACCTTCACAATCATGCTTTCATTATCATCCTTCACAACATTATCCTCATTGCAATCATCAACATCCATCATCATTTTATCAATTGACACCACCATCTCATCAGTCTTCAATCTCATCTTGTCACCATGCAACATCATATCATCATCATGCCCCCTCATATCACTATCCTGGAACCTCACCATTTCATCATCCTCCACAGTCATATCATCCTGCATCTTCATTTTTGCATGACCCACGATGCATATCTTCACTAGATCCCAAAAACTCAAGAGGTTTTGAACGAGAACATTCAGAGTATTTTGAATGTGACAGAAGTTCTTCAGGTAAGACACATTAGCCAATGTGTTTTATCTCTTAGTTGCAAAACTGTTAGCCAAATTAGGTAAGTAATATTTAAGAAATGAACTGCTAAGAACCACACATTTCTACACAATATGAAAGACAAAGTGAATCAACCAAAGAATTCTAACACAAATACAAAGTGAGTAATAAAGTTGTGATCTACGAACATAGCCCAGACTTTCTCATTATAGTTTTAACAACTATGTGAAATCAGTAGTGGCTCATGGCTTTATAAACTGGGAATGTGAAAGGTCTGCACCTAGCAAAAATCTCATACGCAACAATTCCACTACACTTTCCCCATCTCATTTTTTGCTATATTAAATGTGATTGTAAAAAAGGGTTGTCCCTCCTTGTACCTGAAACATGTCCTATCAGTAGCCCAGAACATACCCACTACTACAACATGGAGTTGTCATATTACACGCAAAAAGGAAAGAGGAAATAATTACACTCCATAACTTTTGAGGTTTTTGAGTAAGTAGAGTAGAGGCCATTGAAGCATTTGTGTACCTAAATGCAATAAATCATAAAAAACACCAATGATGCAAATATTAACATGCAAGAATTAAAAAAAATCATTTTAAGTGTTATTATTTGACTCAAAATTACATGAAAACTATAACTTGGACTTCAGCATTTTTTTAAAAATTCTAAGGCTTTAATGAAAATCGCGCAGATAACCCATGAGCAAAACCACAGAGTAGATTTTTATTTTGTCTTTTTTTTTCGCCAATTGTAGTTTCTGATGCCTATTTTTTGCATAGTGCCTTATTTGGGCCTTTTTTTGCCTTGTTTGTCATTATTTTACGTTTTCCCTCTCCTGGCATTCTCTATCAAGCTAGAACTGTTCCTGCAAGCCTAGACAGCATTGAGGCACAGTCGCGTGTTGTTTTACTGTAGAGGCGGAAGCTCCAGTGTCAGGTTGTGTTAAAAATTTAAAAGGGTAAGGAATATGATACCAGTGAAGTTTTTTGATATTTTCCATTATTTATATATATATACACACACACACATATATTATCTACAATTTTCATTTTACAATTTATTTTAATGAAGCTTGGGTTACACTATTCACATCATTTTTATATTTGTGCTTAACAATTAACTTTGCCCATCAACTTATTTATTTCTTGCAAATAAAATATTTTTGAATGGTTTTGAAGTCACATTTTGTCTGCATTTTGCTAGGCTAAGTCTGCAACGATGTTGCAAATTGAGGGGACCTTGGAGAACTACCTAGAGCAGCCCAAACAAGCAGCCCTAGATTGAGCCAGGTCTTTCCACTGTGGCTAAAATACAAGCCAATTTGAAAATTTGTGTTTATGAAGTTAAATATTTGATATGTATGCCGTAAGTTTTATAACAAAAAATCATGAGTATTATATTGATGACTTGCATTTTTTGGAAAGTTTATTTTACAAAAATATCAACAATTATGCAAATTTGTGTGATAGTCTTCTTCAATCCACAGGTTAGATAAAAAATATTATAGAACTTGTTGTTTCACGAAATGGAATAATTCAATTTTAATTTCAAAGATAATACAACGATACACCTTGCTAATCTCAACCTTGCAAATCCGCAATTTCAGAAAATCTGAACAAATTTCGGAATGGAAGAAAAATAAATAAAATATAAAATGCTTATTTGTAGAGTAAAGAAAAGATATTATAATTACTGTAGAACTGAACTTCCAATTATTGAACCACAAGTTGTCAAAATGAAACATTTATTGCACTGGTAACTACCGTATGTATCACATGTTTATGAAGCAGCAATTTTCACTTTATGAAACTTGCAAAATTGGTAATTTTTTTTCCCGCAAAGAACTAAATCCCTTTATGATGGAATTGCTATGCTATGAAACCAGTTTCTTACATCACATGCTACAATGCATTGCGTGGTAATCCTATATTTGTATATGTACAGTACCTTTTTTCGAATAATCTGAATATTTTCGAATCTGAACACACCACACCCCCAGTAAGTTTGGATTACCAGGGTTCTACTGTATTCTTTTTTCCAAAATAAAAAAATCGAAAAAATAGTGTATTCAATTTTTTTTACAAAACAAAAAAAAAAAATGTATAGTAAATGACAACAAAACTGCGGAGCAATTACTAGCCCCACAATTTTTAAGGAATCAGACTGATCATTCTACAACTACTATATGACCAACTAAAATTTTCGGTTATTCATCTCTTCCCCTACGTTGTTCCTTTTTCTTTCCTTATTTCCCTTTTCCTCTGCCCCTCTCTTTCTCTGTCTCCTCATGTGTCCTCAGACAGACTCCTTGAACTTATTTTTCTAGAGATTCTTTTTCCAACCAATTTGTCGACCAATTTCTCATTCATAAGTTTTACGGGTCCTCTTTTATACAATCTAGGCAGTTAAAAGGTGATTTCCCCTTTGGAGTATGGCCAGTGAAAAGATGGTATCAGCAGGAACCATGTAGTTTGATACCACCTGGTATTCTGTGGAAATTGATAGCAAGAATAAATATTCAAAACTTTAAAAATTGATAGTTTAATCCCCAAAAAAACAAACAAACAAAAAAAAAAATCTGATTTTTGTTATTTAGGTCTGTATTATTTCCATGAAACACACTATAGGATTTGGTAAACCTGTTGATATCTATCTTATTTAGAGCCAAATATTTTTGGCCAAACATTATTCCACTTAAGGTGAGATTTTCTGCCTCAAAACAGTTTCTGAATTACCCACTGTTAGTAGGGTATTTTAAGATGGAATTTTTTTAAAAGAAACTTTTTTATTTAGAAAATTAAAATATGATTTCTTCATTGATAATTCCATATATGTTTCTTTTGAGCATTTGTTCTCAACACCATTTCATGTTTTCATAGAATCTATGTATTTGTGAGCGTTCATTCATTAGAAAGAGCTTGTCACAGTTTTGAATTTTTGTTCTTTCTTTTCTATAAATGATAAAATACTTGTACAAATTTAGGATACTTCTTGATATCATATTTGTTAAACCAGACAGAAAATATGAAACAAGACATACAACGTACTTCACTAAAGTGCATGTTTACTTCAGTTATTTCTCCTGCAAAGTAAGCTAGGTTATATTATGTTTGCACAAAAATGTGCATTTTCATTCCAAGCATGCTTCTCGAGAATTTTATCAAGAAAGGTTTATACAGGATAGGAAATATTGTTAATTTTAATTCCATATTAAAGGGCATTTTTAGAATTTTTAGGTAATAAATGCATATTTTTAAAGGTGTATTTCAAAATTTTTAGGGCACAAAAATCCATTCCCTACTAATGAGTATTCAGAATGTTAAACATTTATATAGCATCACGTAGATTTACAGGAGGCATGACAGCCTCCTAACTTCCACCTCCAATTTGAGATTCTTATCCACAATTTCACAAATCCTCTTAATTACCATCCAAGTGTTATCTTCAAAGAGTTTTGTAATAGGTTATCATTACAGATCTTTATCTATATTGTACAGTGACTTTAGCTTAACTCCCAACCTATGTCTGAAAACACCACCTCTTGGCAATGTTTGGCAATTGTTTTGGCAATTTGGCAACGCATGAACTACCTTTGGCGATCCCTGAGAGTTTGGAGTGAGAGATTGTGGTTAATTTTAGTTGGAAGAAAAAGAAAGCACTTATTCTGTTAGTTTTCAATGTACCACAGCCCCTACACTGAAAAGAGTAAATGACTGTCTCGGTAAATGGTGGTTACTTTGACCACTCAATGGGCAGTTTTTTGTCATTTTAAAGAAATTATGTTGTATTATTTTTATTAATAAATTTGAATAATTATTAATTTACTACTGATTTTTTTATTGGTATTTTTAATAATTTTATTAAGACTTTTATTTACTTAACAATCAGATTCAGTAATAATAATACATTATTACTGTTATAAATAATGAAGAGTTTGGCAGTAATGAGATATCGTTCTGATTTCTCTCTGAGCTGACTTTCATTAAATAATAATAATAATTATTATTATGTTGGTGTTAATAAATTGATAAATAGTCATAATTTCTCTCCACATCTTCAGTATTGCAGTTTTGTTTCTTAAGCATAGAGGACAGAATCACCTAAAGAGATGTTTTGCTTCTTACTCATGTCTCTGCTCACACTTCCCCACCCCACTCATTCTGTGCAGCGTGAAATGCTTCTGGCCGGTGTGAGCCACACGCCTGCCTGCCTAAGCTCTTGTATGGGGAAACGCAGAAACAGGAAAGTTGCTGCAACTTATGACCTGAAGGTCGCCTCCTCTGCTGTCCCAACGTATGAGGCACAGCTGTCTTGCAACGGGGCAAAAACACACGGTTGCCAAATTGCCAAAATAATAACAAGTGCTGTCATACATGGGTTGCGAGTTAAGCTTAAAGGCCCTGTATGTTCCTTCTGGACAACACTAACTTTTACTCCTTATCTAGTGATGAAGTGATTGGTAGGCCTACTGACACTTCTCTTTGTGAACCTATGTGGAAAGGTTGTCATTATATTTATTTTCTATTAGAATGTGGTTGAATTTAGCTCCAAGTTCCTTTTCGGCCTTTCTTTTGTGAAAAATCATTTTAAGTAAATTAATTTTTCAGGAGGAAATGACAATGAAGACTCCAACAGAACAGGGACAGCTAAGAACCAGACACAGGGACACTCGTTTGAAGCTCTAGATCTCACAACAGGCAAGTCATACTTACTTCTCTATGTATCTATGCTTTATTATAAAGTTGTTGATCTAAAACAGGCTCCTGGTGTGCTCCTCAAGCAATGGAAGTTTTCATATTAGGCAATATTTTTTAATTCTAATAACTAAGTGATTATAAATTATGCAAATCATAATGATTATCCCAGCAACTCAATTAGAACATATAAGTGATGAGAATTCAAAAGCCTAGGAAAAGGACCTCAACACCTGAGGTCTTAAAGGTGTCCTTGACAGCCTTAGTTCAAAAAGTTGCAGGTTTGAATCCTTCCTGGGCATTGATGTTTTTGTCATTGACTGGCGTTATGTTGTTCATAGTGAGGTTCTTCAATCTCGTATATCATGTTTAAATCAGGCGCAGATCACCCGGGAGAGAAATGAGGGAAATTTCTCCTCCCAACATTTTTCAGTAACTATTAATGTTAACTTGTCATGAAACTTTCAAGTTTTTTTTTCATTTAAACATTAAAATTGTATATAATATGAATTGAGTTTAGCATATATAATTAAATTGTATTGTAAGAAGAAAATTATATCATAATACGAGCTTAGTTTAGCCTGCGTCATTCTACGTAATCTGTAATATGAAACGTTCTACCAAAACATTTTAAATAAAAAATTTCCCCTCCCAAAATTTGTCTCTGGATCCGCCCCTGTTGAAACCCTCTTCCTCTCCTTCTTCCACATCCTTCTTGCTCTTCCTTTCATTATCTGTGCACATCTTCTAGAATTGAGTGGGAAATGTAGATATTCAAATCATCATTCTCCATGTTCTCGAGCAAGAAATATTCTTTCAAAGAGGATTTGATAAGGCAAAAGGGTCCAAGTCTGTAGCTCATTTGCCCTTGAAAATATATTTTATTATATAGGAGCACTTATTTTGTTAACAATTCTTGCCAAAAATGCTCATTTCTTTCTGTATTCAGAATTCAACTTGTATATGGCTTACGGTAGGGATCCCAGAATTAAAAAATCATGCACAGAATACACTTCTCCCTGTAGCACATCACATGCAGTTTTTAACGGTTTTTGATGTAAAATTAAATTAAATAAAAAAATTACGAAAGTTACCCCAAAGTACCTGTTACACTAAGGCTGTTTCTTTGAATCCAACATGAGGCATGGATATTTGTGTGTTGTGGAGCAGTCCAAACCACCAAATAGTACCATTCTAACCACTTCGTTTCCTCATTAGACTTACAATACACTCCCCCAAACTGGCAAATTAAAGCTGAAATGGGTGCATTCAGTACCTCTGACAAATAGCTACTTGAGATCGATGGATAGGAACCTAAGGGCTACCTCCACAAGGTGGGGGAGGACACATCCAGACAACAACAGGAACAATGTTACAGAAGAAGGTGCTGGAGACCAGAGATGCGTCAGGGTGGACAGGTTGTGAAGAAGACTAAAGCTAACGAGTGGCCTGATCAAAATACATAAACCAAATCCAATTGGAAAGGTTAGGCAGCATCGTAACACAATCATTGAAGTTAACAAATAAAAAATGTTGCAGGTAAACGTAAGGACGATATTGCAGTGTACGACATCTCTAGTAGCACTGAGAGTGACTCAAGTGTTGAAGCTGATGACGATATAAGTAAGTGTTGTAGATTATTTGTTGTAGTTGGTGTGTTGTGTTGTGGCCGAAAGTTGTACAGACTACTAAAGTGCTCCTTAATCATTGGGAGTTTTCACATCTGTCAATGTTTATCAGTCTTAATAATTTACAATATTGCAGGTGGGCAACATTTATTTGACCTACTTATTCACTCATTTATTCATTTCCTCATTTACGTACTTATTTGGTTATTTTCTTATTTACTTTCTTACATTCAACTTAAGATGAAGATGAACAAAATTAAACTTGTAAAACAGTCGAATCTGTTACTCTTTTAATGAAAAGGCCTGTGAAATGTAAGTGATAAAAATTCAGGAAACAGTGCAGAGTGTAACACAATCACAGAAGTGAATAATTAAAAAAATGATTTTAGGGAAACATCGAAAAATAACAGTGCTTGACATGAGCAGTAGCAAAGAAAGCAATGCAAGTTATAATGGATAAGTGACATGGATTAGATTCTTTAGTTTTGGTGCACTGTTGTAAATTTCAATTATCTTGAAGTAATCAACATTTACATGATGGATATTAATACTCTTACATTATTACATTATACATTATGTGGAAATACTCTTCTTTAGAGAAAGATGCTAGTGATTTGAAGGTTCGTTCGCAATTTCCTGCAGGTTCAAAATGTCAAGTTACACTGATTATTGTATATGTGCTTTACTATAACGACTTTTGTCATAATGTGATCTTGAAATTTTTGGAGAATCAGAGCTCTCAGCTTTTAATTGGGGATTTAACATTATACAAGAAAATTAAAATTTTCCAGAGATATACACATGTTTTCAGATTACTTGTAAAATGAATTGCCAACAGACGCAAGATTCTTGTACAATTCACTGAAATGTGCAGATACTTTTACAAATATTTCAAGAATTATAATTTTTATTCATGATTACTAATTCCAAAATGATTATATTATTACTTACTACTATTTATGATGGACTTCCATAGAAGCCGAGTTCTATCAGAGTGACTATGAGCTACTTCAGTTGATTGTTTATGATAATTTGTTTGAAGTTCCAAGTAAGTATCTTGAGTGAAATATACTAGATACTTTACACAATTAATGATTACAGAATGTCTTCTAACAATTATAATTTGCTCAGAAACAATCACTGACATTTTCCCTTTGATTTAGCTATTTGTGCAAAATACTTGTTCTTGTGGGTAGTGAAGGGGAGAGAAAAGGTGTGACGTGTATTATTTATTTTACATAAATAATACACGTCAAGTGCTTAACTTTTGAGTTCTTGAATATTTTCCCCTCCAAAATTTACTGATACTAATTTATTTCTTGCTTGTTGCTCTTGGTCAGTGTGATCGCTTTCCACTACGTGGCCCCAGGTTCGATTCCTGGTCGAGTCAAGATTATAGTGTGTGTTTTTCTTGCAATGTCCCAGTGTATGTTGCTGTGTGACAATGAGAAAATTTACTTCTCAGGTTGAGAAGACCGGAATACGGCGTGGGGATGTCTACATGCTAACCACATGTACCCCCGTAACCCATTGCCGAGAGGCAGGGACGTCGCCGGTAGGCCTGAGCCCGTTTATGGGCTATTGCGCCAAGTACATACATACAATATATTTCTTAAGAGATAAAGGTCGTAACTGCAAAATTTCAATTTGAAAGACTTATGAAAAGGTAAAATCAAATAGATTTGTTTTTAATTTGCTTTTTAGTGTGTAACGACTGAAGTCACACATTTCTGTAATGTACATTTACGTTAAAACTGAATAATTTGATGAAGAGTGAAGCTAATATAATTATACTAATGTCCAGTCCAACAATCACTTTAGTGTTACTAATGAAAAAATACTTTTTTACACTAAATATATTTATATTAATATTTCAGAAAAAGAAACTTCAGAAAATGAAACCCCAAAAAGACACCTCAGACCTCGAAAAAATGTAAAGATTGCTGAAACTGCATCTGATAAGGACGTGGAGGAAAATGAGTTTTATGGTAAGTTTCTCACATTCCACTCACTAATTAATACTTTCTGCATTTACTTCAGTTTGTTAGGATCCACAATGGAATTTTGGTGAGGAGCTTCATATTTAAATTTATATTTATATATTTGTGAGAGAGAGAAAGCAAAAGTTATGAATGCATAATAAATCATAAATTTTTATGGATCATCTGACATGTACATACCAATACACAAAGTATTATTTTTGAAATATCACTGTCAAACAGAATTTGTTCTAGAAAGTATATATAAGTCGTGAATCACAAGATTTTCACAATTTAGGATGTTCAATTTCGATACTACACACAAAATAATAATTTTATAAACTGCATTTTTAAATTACTTGATAATGAAAATTAAAATATCATACTAAACATTTTATCAAATGAAATGTTGAAATCAAACACTGAAGTTATTCTTTTCTATTCCTAAAAGGTGCATCTCTTCTAGTGAAATGACAGCTACAAAAATTATTTCAATCGGTATATTACACCATTCACAACCAGTGGTATAGAATGAGGAGGATGAAGATAGACACAGTGTACTAATTAAAGAAGGAAACGAACAAAGGAATAATTGAATTTGGCATATATTTTTTACAGAACTTATTCTCCTTCAATTCTGAATCAGTTTTCAAAGTGGATGGCACAAGTTGTCTGGCTTCTTCAATGCTCTGCTGGTAAAGGACATAAGAAATCCAAGGGCCTTACTAGACATATCATATTACTAGACATATATTACTAGATATATCCGAGATTGCTACAGCACTACTGCCTTATAATCTCGGCTATCCGGAACGGGTTTTTTTGCCATTGTTCATAATATAATTAATTAATTAGTCAAATTTTCTAGAAGTTCAATACTATCATAATTTTGCTCATGAGTAGGGCGTATTTTGACAACCTAAAACATCACCTAAAATTATCAATAAAATGATCATAAAATGTTTTAAAAGTGCCCTATAAACAAAGAAAAATGAAAAAAATTTGATCAAAACTAGTTCATTTCAACAACTTAAACAGTTGCATATGTTACTGATGTAATTGAAGCTTCTTCTTTTCGTTCAAGTGAACTCATCTGGCAAACTTTGGATTTGGACTGTTCTTTACCAGGAAAGCTCTGTCTTAAGTTTTCATGAAATCGGTTGAACCGACAGTGGTGCTGATAGGCATTACAGGAACCTTAGATTACATACAACATCTGACATTACAATTTCTAAGTGAAGAAATCAAATAGGCCACTCAGGAATTATGTGGATAACACGTTGCATCTCGAAATATTATTTGAAGTAAGAACCAGTAAAATGATTTTAAAATTGATGCAATCAGTGAAAAATGCTTTACAAATGACAGAAAAAGATAAAAAATGACTTATTAGTCGAAATTGATGGAAAATGCAGAAGAATGTCATACAATAATAGGTCATATCCTTTTGTCATAACATAAAATTTATATCTCTTCTAAATTTTTTTGTAGGATAGAGGAAAGTATGCTTATAAATATAGCACAAATCTGATTTTTAATGATTTTTCTGAATTTTCAAGAATTGCAAAAGTCTAACATTTTTTTGATGTCTAGATATTGAAGATTAAGAATTTCCTCTGTGTGAAATCTGTTTCTCAAAATTAGATTTTTAAATGAAGTGATATAGCCAACATTTTCTTTTCCAAAATATGAGTAGTTTTCACATAATTAAACAAGAAACTCAGGCAATTTTAAAAATAATTTTTTTTCCAAAAATGGCTTCAAATTTCTTCTTGAAACTTTTTGTACAGATAATGTGAAATTATGCTAAATAACATTACATAACATTAACACCAATCGGATGTATTATTTTTTTTTTTCAAAAATTTCACAACTGTAATTTGTTTGATATCTCTTATGTTAATATTTACATTTATCGCATATTTTATGTATTACTGCATTTGTGGGTACAAGTGCTTCAACTGATTTCTGATGAAATTTTTTGAATACTCAATAGATTTTTTGAAAACAAGCACTGCGCATTTTAGAAATGCATAAAATTCATTTTCTCAAAAATGGCTCCAAATTTTTCAAAGAAAATTTGCATATAACACCAGGTTTTACTTTAATGTTCTTAATGTTATATTTCATCTCTACTATTAGTGGACTCAACTCTCCAAGCTATCTTTCAACTTTGTATATTGTTCAACATAAATCTATTATTTTTATTACGGTATCATTATAGCTATAATTTCATTCTTTTTATAGTATGTTTTCTATTTAGTATGAAAATATGTCTTAAATAATTATAAAAGTTCAATGAAAAAGGGGCTCAGACATATTGTTGTCCCCCTCTTGTTTTAGGTTGCTCATGCATATGATAATGACATATTTACAAAGTTGTCATTTTATTTATGTTGCTGTCAGATATTCACTATGGTTCTTTTGAAATTCAGAGAAGGGAGAATGTGGCTTGATATGTCCATTGATGTTTTGTTTGCTATTCAATTTTATTTACTGTTTTCAAAACTTTTTCACAGAGTGCTACCAGTGTAAACAGCCCTGTGAATACTACTGCCCTTCGCACAGCCTTTGGCTGAAGACCAAGGATGCTCCTCAAGGTGCGCCATATTGGACAGCAAAAAAATCTACACCAAAAGAATTGGATATAAAATTGTCAGGGATACCTAAGGCTGGATTAGGCATCTGGGCACGAGTTTCATTGCCCCAAGGAACTCTGATGGGCCCATTCATAGGGACTATACATCACAAGTGTCCAGTAGACAAAACTTATGTGTGGAAAGTATGTAGGACTTGTAAAGTTAACACAATTTCTTTCAACTTTTTCTTTCCATTTTATCTTATTCATGCCAAATCTGTTTAAGGTGCAATCAACAAACACATATATAAACTCAAAAAATATATATAAAAGTAATTACTTACGTTACATAAACTGTGCAAGACACGCTAAAGAGGAAAATGTTGTGAGCACAGAGATTAACAAGAAAATTTACTACAGAACAACACGTGCCATTGAGGCTCATGAAGAGTTATTAATATTCTATAATGATGAATCTGTTGTTAAAAGAAAAGATTTCCATCAGAACACTCCAAGTAGTGTGCCTTGTAAGTATTTACTTCTGGTGTTTCTTTGTCCTACAATTCTCCTTGCATCTTATCCTCTCATTTGAATGCATTTGACTTTTCACCTAATTTTGATCATGTCATCCAAGGAAGTGGAATGATGAATCATGGGAGTCCCGGAAAATGGTAATTCTAGTAATAAAAACCCATAAATATTCAAAAATATCCATTGTAAATTTACACATTTAATAACTTTCATAAGTAAAACAGGAACATAATGAAATAATTATTGCCATATTAAACATTTTGGTGAAATTAATTAGATGACAAATACCAAATAGATGAACATTCCCCTTTTGGGATTTGGATTGAAGGCAGGTTTTTAACATTGGAGCATGTAATGAAAATATGTGCTAATTGTGTTTGATGATTAAATTAATTGTTTTTAATTCTGAAATTTTTGCATGTCTTTTTTTTTATTAGCTTAAAACATTTTTGGATCAATATTCTTATTAAACAATTTAACCCATGCTTACATTGGCAAAAATAACAATAATGAGAACTATAAATGGACAATATTCACTTCAACATCTCAATTTTTGAAAATTCATTCAATTTTCAGAAAATTGAATAAACTTTCAACAAAAGTTATTCCCTTTATTGTGGCTTTCTTCTGTAAAAGTTCAAAAAATATTAATCACATAAAAAACATTAATAATTAATGGTAGTCTTGTTTTAAGTGGAAAGACACTTTTTTATAAGAAACTATCTGGTTTTTTAATTAATTCTTACAAGTGCCGGGCAGATGCTAATGTAGCTGCTGAGGTTACCACCAAAGTCCATGTTCTTGTATAACAATGTTCATCAAGTACAAGAACATTTTGAGTAACTGGCAAATATCTTAAAGCTTTCTAAATCTTAAGCATGGTCCAATCTTGGTGTATCATGGAAGCATGGACCCTACAATTTGTGATGATGAATAGGACAGAGGTATCTGAGATGTAGTCATGCCATAGAGAAATGATAATACCTTATTAATCTATAGTCATACTAAAGAATTTACTTGGGTTGCATGAGATGAAATAATTTAAATGTACAACTCCTTCAGATAATTTGGAAGGGAAAGTAGAAGGGAAGAAGATTGCCGGTCAGAGTCTAAAAAATGCCAATTCAGAGATGTTAGGTAGTAGATATATTGTTTGATTTATTTATTACTTTGCTGGCTTCTCATTAGTCTCGTGGGTGTAGTGCATATTATATCCCGGGAGGTGGCGGTGTTTTACTTCCGGCGGTATGCGAGATCTGGCACCAACCTACATGTTGGCTAGCCATGTTTTTCCCTCCAAGTATTTTACCAGTGGGGCACTATCCCATCTAGGATATGCTCAGTTTCCAAAGTTAGCACTTGTAAGAAAATTTCACTAATTTCGTTTTCTAATAAAATATTTGATGTGGTACAAGTACTAAAATGCAATATGTATTCAGCCAGGTATCTATGACTGAATAGAGATATCCTGAATGAACTAAAAATCCTTATTTAAATAAAAATATCTCACTAATCATAACAAATAAGTTTTGATCCCAAGATTTCTGTAAAAATTCTGTGTTTATCATTTAAAACAACAAAAAAAAAATATTCTTAGACATTTTCATTAGTAATAAAATAACATTATATGCTAATAATATTTGAAGCTGACACAACTATTTTGATCTTGTGCAGATGCCACCTTCACATGCGCAGTGTGCAAGAAGTACTTCAGAAGTCCGTTATGTGCTAAAGAACACTGTAAAAAGAAAACTGGGACAACTTGTAGGTTTTGTAAGAACGACCACAGTAAGTAGACCCAAATGATTGTAGTAATGTTTTCAATAAACCCAAAACAACTGTTCATCATTAAATGAGGGCTGAGATAACATCCAGTTCCAAATTTTTTTAACATAAATTAACAGCAACAAAAAGAGTCTGGAAATTCTAATTAGCTTCCCAGAAATTTACTAAGAATATGATGATTGCTAGCTTCATTATCTCCGTTTACAGACTCAGTGTTGTTTTCACTGCCATGGGGCAGTGAGTGCCATGCTGACATGTTGAACAACAGTGTTTGTACAATTTTACCTACAATATGATTTTTGTGAAAGTTCATTATGTCTTAATTTATTATGATGTTTTTATTATTCATTTCATTTATGGTGTCTGGATATTCAAAATGAAACAAATTTTGGTTCATAACGAAATCAATTACAATCAACCCCCCCTCCCCCCCATCCCAAGTACAAAGCATAAGCGAAAAGCATACCTTAGTCAGTATCAGCATGAAATTTAAATGAACATTTATACTTTAACTTATTTAACTGATTAAGACAGCAACAAAGAATTTGCTTACCAAAAATTGTCTCATAGATGAGAGTTATGTTAACTGGTCAAAAACCACATCCAAAATGAAGGATGATGGTGCATTTTGGAAGGTTGACGTTTTCAGACACTGAGTAAGGTAGAAGGTAGAACATGGAGGGGGAAATTGGAGTAAGATGATAATAGTGGAAAATTCTGAATTTCCTCACTGAAGCCAGTTGATAATTATTTGTTTTTGTTTATATGTACTACTGTAGACAGCCTGGCAGCTTAGCTCCATGGTCAGCGTACTCGCTTTCCATGACGCAACCCCACATTCGATTTCCGGTCAGGGAAGATACTAGTGTGTTTTTCTTGCAACATCCCTGTATATGTTGCTGTGTGATGAGAAAATTCATTTCTGAGGTTCAGAAAACCCTTAACCCATGGCCGCGAGGCTGGGATGTTGCCGGTGGGTCATGGCCCGTACACGGGCCGGTGCGCGAAGTACAAACCAAAAACTATGGTAGATAAGTCGACCTATAAAGATATCAGAGTAATAGTATATGGATCCGTGAGAACATTTCACACTATGCCATTGTTTTAAAAGTGAAAATACCTTCAGATGGAATGAAGTTCAGACATTTATGACAACTCATATGGCGAAGTGAGAGAATCCAAAAAAAGTAAATGCGTATTGTGGCGTTATGGGATTGTGCAACCCCATAACACCACCGTCTCATGTGTGAACACTACGGAAGCAGCGAGATAACAGACGCGGTAAGGCAGAGGTTACTTAAAACGCCCGCGGCCTGGTATCCGTTGCCCGTACTAAACGAATGCGAACTTGCAAGTAATGTTTATCCTTGTGAGGGTTAAGAGAGGGGAAGTAGCCGCCTACCACGAAATTTCCCCAGGGCGCCGCGCATAAATACGCGAAACCCGCCAAGCGGAAGCTCTTTTCTGCCACCACGCTCGAGTAAAGCAGCTGCTCTTTATGATCACGTTCGCGAGTCAACAAACTTTCGTTAAACATTAGTTTAGATATTGTTTGCCGCTGCAAACGACTTAACTAGGTAGAGTATTCGGCGTTCGAACAGACGTTCTAGCTAGTCGTTCCGCGAAGATGAGTGCAGATTAAGTAGTTTCTTCACATTAACACACGGGAAGATTCAAAAAATTACCGCCAGTGTGAGGGAAAACATTAAAGCGTTCTAGCTTTCAAATAAAACGTAGCAACGAAGCGAAGAACTTGACCGAGTATTCGGTAAAGTGCAAGGGAAATTTTCGCACCGTGGGCGTAGTCAGAGGCGCCGTAGCAGAAGAGAAGAAGAAGAGGCCAGGACTTGGGCGCACGAGGAAAGAAAGACGATCGAAAACGAAGAAGAACGGAAGAACGCAAGAAAGGCAACGCAGACGGCAGGGCGAATCCCATCTCTCTTACAACGCAGAGGTTGGGACGAGCGGCGTCACCGCAGCGAACCAGCGCACGACCATCAAGGCCAAAATTGCGAAGTCCACGAAGGTAACAGTTAGAAGTCGCAGGAAAAATTAGTCAAGTTCACGTCCGGCAGGGAAAAACTAGTATTAGAAAGTGTAAGGAATTTAAGGACACGGGTGTAACAAAATTACAGTATTATAGTAGGAGACGTTTTGATTGCGCTATTGCCCTGCCTAAAAAAACATTCTACTTAGGACATTTATTATTTCGGCTAGTTTCAGACACAGTTTAAATTGTAAATTAGAGTAGTGCACGGGTACACAATTTTGTTCTTTAATGTTTAAAAAAAAATATCTTGAAGCGAGAGATGTGTAAAATGAATTTTGATTTCATGTGAATGTTATTAGGATAGCACGAATTAGATATAATTAATTTCCAAGGGAATTCCCAGGTGTAGTTAGTGTAAATTATGTCAAGTTATCAATTTTGAGTAAAATTATGTGTTCATTCCACAGAGTCTGTGTTGTAAAGTTTCTATTTGTGTTTTGATTTATTCTTTGTAAAAGTTGCGATCTATATCTTGGTGTCTGTCATCAACTTATTGGCACCATAAAAGTTTATGGTAAATTATACCGCTCCGCTTTGTGTGCAATCTGTGTGATTTTTTATTGCTGTCAAGGGGTTTCAAAACCTTTCTCGCACCTGAAGCATTCTGCTCCCTAGATTTTTAAAGCTCGCTTCACGAGCAAAATCTTGACAACCTGCTTACGGTTCATGCGTGCTACTGTGAAGGTGGTAAGTTGGAGGTGTAGGGGGGTATGTTAGAGTATAAAACTTGTAATAAATAGGAATAAAAATGCATCGCTTCAATTTTGAAAAAAATTCAGAAACATAAACCATAGCTTCACTAAAAAGGAATTTTACTCTCATATACAAATGTAAAGAAAAAAATTAAATTGATATTTCATAATAATAAATTACAAATCAGAATTGACTTTATAAAATCAGGACAATTCCGCTAAAATTGGAACGTCTCGAGACCCTTCTTACGTTTAGTGGCCTGTTATTGCTTCCCAATCGCCCAATTCTTGATCTTCTTTATGAAAGTTCTCCCATGTTTCTTGCTTTAGTTTGTTAGGATTTCCTTTTGGAGACAATGATACATTTCGGACTCTGTGGCAATGCTTTGTAGCGTGCTCTATCTGCACTTGATTGTTCACGTTTACCAGAATTCGCGGTGTCTCAGAACATGGAAATATACCACTGTGAACAGTCAATGACATTTAATTTTGAAAATGTATTAATTTGTGAAATTGAAAAGGGTTAAGCACGATAAAAATTAAGTATATTAAATAAATGTTCAAATTATTAAAATTAAAATTGTAATAATTATAATTTTAAAAAAATGGGATGTGTTGGCCCCCTTGAGAACCATGGGCCTTGGGCGTTGTACCAGTCGGCCTTGATGGCTCAGGGCATCAGTTGATGTCACTGCCTCTGACCGGGAGGTCCTAAGGTTCGACACTGACTAGATTGCTAGGTCGAATTCAGTCGCTGTGGAGAAGAATTTTAGCGGCCGGCTGCTCTGTTCGGTAGTTTTCCTCCGATTAACTCCAGGCAAACGCCGGAGGAGTACCCTAACAAACGGGCCCAGGACCACGCTATCTCTCCTTCCTCTTCCTTACCCTGTCCTCACTACTTACTTACACATACTTACACCCACTACAGAACAACGAATGCCGGGAGACCAATGGGAGCTTTAAGCTCGTCTCGGCAGGGGCGTTGCCCCGTTGGTGAGAGATACCTGGTTGGTAAATTCGCCGGCGCCGGATCTCGCCATTCAACGGGGAAGATCAACTCCATCTCATGAGATAAACGCATCACCACACTTACGGGACTATTGGCCTTGGCAGTTGACGCGCCCGGAATCGCTAGTCGATAAAAAGCGATATACCGGCTGTACCCCCCCCCCTCGGGCCCGATGAGAAACATCCTCGTGAAACCCCCTCGCCCTAAAATTGAACATATTTTTCTGAATGACCTCTTAAGGCCCATTCACAATGCAAACAAGCCTAAGCATGGCGTCAACATAAAAGTTAGGACTAAGTCCGTAAGCAGAGTCACTCACAACCCGTTCGCATAAGCATAACACGTAAGACATTTACTTAAAAGCTTTCAAGTTTCAAACTTCTGTGCTTATACTTAAGTAAGACATACGAAATGAACCAATCACAGTACGTTTACTCAAAATCGATTATCGAAATAGGATTGAACTTGATAGACGAACTAACGCCATGTACCATGAGCCATGGACATAGTCGATACCTAGTAATCCATTCTTATATCCAACTAAGAGAAAATTAAGACTTTCTCACAGCCAATAGAAAGTCTTATTTTGCTTACGTTTATGTTAGACATTGTGAATACTTCAGTTTATCACATGTTAATATTTACGTCTGTGCGTTATGCTTATGTTTGTGTTTGCATTGTGAACGGGCCTTCAGAGCAAATACCAAATTACATAAAAAAAACGAAGATTTTTAAAAAGCCAAAAGGATTTTTTTTAGAAAAAGGTCTTAATATAATAATTTTTTCACTTGGTTGGAGACTCCTTTTTTCTTTCAGTTTCTGTGCGCATTGGAATTTACTAACATAGATTAATATACGTAGTTGGGTGCGACTTGCCTACATTTTCAGTAATTGTTTCGAACAGTTTCCATCGCTAAGACGAATGTGCTGTGTTTTGAACGATGTTTGAATGCCTTGTAGAATTGATACCTCGCGTTCAAAACGCACAAGTGGGGTTCAGCTGAAATGCCAATAATTCGAAGCAAGATGACGGCAGTCTGATTGTTGGGTAGAGGTGGCTCGTGCCCGAAAATAAAGTGTTATAAGTACAAATCGACCCATAGTTTAAAATAAAAAAGTTAAATGGGTTTGCTTAATGATTTACTTCCTGACGGAAAACGAAATCCATGCGATACTCTTTCTGGCAACAAAAGACGTCGATCACCTTTGAGTAGAAACCAGTGGCGGCTTCTCAGGGTAGGCGAAGTTGGCAGGCAGAATCATGGATGGGGTCATTCGTTATTTCGCCTTCTTCAAGTATTTGTACGTACTACTTCAAAATTCCTTCCCATAATCCGCACATGTAGACATTTTGACAGGGAGTGGCAGACTACAATAGCATGCAGCACGACCAGGCGAATCCACTCCATCCTGGAGCAGCAAACCTGCAAGTTAAGCTACTATCAAATCCTAAAATGTGCTTGCAAACTTGCGCTATCAGATAGCCAAACAAGCACGATTAACTTCAATCTTGACGAAGTCAACAACAACAACTACAACAACACTGTCTATTTCTATAGTTGTAGAATGGCGTTTCCCTCGGCGCGTCGGCGACACAAAAGCGAATCGAGCGTTGCTTGCGACGTGTGGTCAACACGGCACCTGCACACGTGGCGTTGTCGTTATATTCCACTTCAAACGGCCGCACTTAAAGGCGGCGAACAAAGCGAGCGAGGCCGCGGCGCGCCATATAAAAAAGCGAATGCAGAATGTATGCCCTTTGTGGGAGGCAGGTATTGCGAGACTGCCCCCTTTACACTGGCCCCTGTGGACAAACAAACTCGCGCGTCGTTTGTTAGGTTCAGGGTAGGCCAAACTAGGCCAAAAGAAGCTACGGCGGAGCAGACTACACCCTTTGCACATTCAACCCGTGTGTTTGTGTTTGTGTGTGGGGGAAGGAGTGATATACAGTGGTGTAGCGTAAGGGGAGACAAGTCAACTCGTTTTCAATAGTGTCTACTTGCGAATGAAAATATTGAATGAATTATTAATGAAAATATTAGTACAATATGGCATTTATGAATTTCTATAAAACATCTTTCAATTAGGAGTCTTGTTTCAGAATCAAAGGCCGAAATCCCCGCACTGAGTCAGTGCTCGGCCATTAAGGATAAGAGGGACCTAAGTGAGAGGTCACAGGGGGGACATCCTGATTTCTCAGGTTTAATCCTGAATAAGGAAATTCAGCGCACGTATCGCAGAAGAAACCCCAGCAAGGATAATTTTTTGTCGAAACAAATGAATCACTTCAACCCCTTAGATACATTTCTCCCGTGGCCAGAGAGTGTGATCAGCTGATTCGTCACTGCTTTGGAGTGTTGTGCAGTGGCGGCTGTGAACAAGTTGTTCGGTTTTGGCAAACCATGGATTACGAAAAGGCGGCGAATAGGGGTGGGGGCAGGGGAGCCTCTGCACCGACCCCCCCCGTAGGTTTTCTAAATGTATCCAAAACAATCGTCACATAGTGATCGTGATTGCGGTACACTGAATTAACTGAGAGCCAGCAGTCATTGTTTCCGCAGTGACTCTGATCATGAGGTCGTTGGGTTCGAGTCCTGGCGATGGCGGAGTTTTTAAGCCAGCTAGAAATCTAGGTCGAATTAAACCACTGACTGGAGGAAAATTCTAGCGGTCGGCTGCTCTGATCAGTAGTTTTACGTGTTTTCTCAGACAAAAACGAGGCGAATACCGGAGCAGTGCCCTTACATAAGAGAAACGGACCGCGCCGTCGACGTGAACCCGAGGACCTCCGGTCAGAGTCGCTGCAGAAACAGCGGTAATGAACGAAAAGAAATGAAGAAAACTGAGCTAAAAGAAATTCGGAAACATTCAGAACAATTCCGGAAAGAAATGATAATAAACTCTAGAAATGAACAAGAAAATGAAGCAATTAGAAAAAAGTCGATCCAAAACAAACAAATCATGTAGAAAAAATAATATTGGACAAAAGTTTGAAGAACAAACAAAAGGAAAGGAGTACAGATTGAGTAATATTATGACTGAGAACGCTGAGAGACAACTCTGAGCAGAAAAAAACAATATAATAATTAAAAGTTAAGATATCAAAACAGGAGAAAGAAGAGAAGCCAAGGTCGGTCCGGATGACCGAGATTGTTAAGACAGTGGTGCCGTAGCAATCTCGAAACGATGTCCCGCCTCAAGCGTGGTTGTACTAAATGTGTTCGTCCTTTCACCCCCTATTATCATATCACGTCTTCTTCACAGTTACCAAACCGTTAAATGTAATAGTAGTAGCGAATGACCTAGATGTTGATGCGAACTTCAATAAAAAAGATAAGTCAAGGAAAATGACTAAATATCCTACAGAATCCTATACACCCACCCAGCCACCCACGCGCGCGCGCGCGCGCGCGCGCGCGCGCACACACACACACACACACACACACACACACACACACACACACACACAGGATATTGGTACATAGAGCGGTTTACTGCAACCCCGTCGGACCGATCTCTATAGAAAGTTGTTATATCTACCCAGAAAGTTTTTCACCCAGAAGGTTTATGTGCTGTGTTAATTTTGTTGTAACTCCACTAGATGGCACTGGCCAAGGCCTCAATGAAACGTTTCTCACACCGTAATCTACAGGATGAGATCACCTTGAACATTCTATGACATTTAAGCTGGTCTGGTGCTTCTCGATATTACCCCACCTACTCACAGATGTGCAGAATCTGCAACTAAATGTGAATGAGAGGGACAGAGAGGGGCAAAGACAGAGAGAGAGACAGACACAAACAGACAGGGACAGAGAGAGGGAGGGACGGCGAGAGACGAAAAGAAAGGGAGAGGGACGGAGAAAGAGGGAGATGAAGGGCAGAACGTCTGCCAGGTCCCGCTTGTAGAGTATACAAATTCAGGACTTTTGGCAGAAACTATGAAAAATCTGCCGGGACAGTGGGACACGGCGTATGGCAACCCTAAACTAAAGGCATTTTGAGTTTGAAACTAATATTTTGATGGGGGGGGGGGGTGTTCTTCCTGATTTCGTCGAAAATTGCAAAAGTTCAATTTTTTTTCGCCGTCTTCTTACAAATACAATATTGAAAATAAAGATTGTTTCTTAATAAAATCTGTTGTTGAAAACTAGATTTCTCAATAATGTCAATAAAAATCTGGATTTTCGAAAATTGCAAATGTCAATGTTAACTTTGTTTTCAAAGCTTCAAGAAGGTTATATTTACATGGGAAGCAGCAGCTGTAAGAGTGATATGATTGGCGTGACAAACCTAAGAACCAGAATTTGATTCCCATCATGGAAAAAAATAATTGTTGGTTGAAAACACTTTGGCAGGTTCAACTAGTATTATAATTTTGCACGTATGTTACATATATAATGCAAGAAAGCATGTGTTGTTGTTGCATCACAATTTCATTTCTTTTAGAGCCAATTTAACTAAATGGAAATACATTTGATTTAAAATATATTTAGAATATTTTTTTTATTGCTTTTAAGTACAGAAAACGTTTTGTTTTGATTGCAGATTAAGAGCACACCACTGAGACCAATTACCATCACTCTTGAGTGTCTTAATGAGGGAAATTTCCAATGATGAAATTTTCTCTATGTATTGCAGCATATTCAGTGTTATTGTACCTGCAATTTGATATTTACAATATATCTGAAATGTGTGAATTAAATAGTTTAGTGACTACCTTCAGAGTGATATGTGGGATCTGTTATATGAAGTATAACTCTGATACAATCTTTAAGAACTAGTGAAGTAGTGTTATATACTAATAATCATCATGCTCATTATGAAAACCCAGTATTATTTCACATCATTGTTATCATGTCTTGAAAAACAAGAACCAAGACCTTTAAAAACAAGGCAAAATTTGTTGGTCCACTGTCTGTTCAAATATGTCTATACTACTTTAAATAGTATCTTGTTTAATTTTCAATGTGAATCATAATTACTGTTTTCAATGGAAAAATCTTTTTCATTTCGAAGTGTTTAAGTATTTTGTTTGTTTTTAAGTGTTTAGTGTTTTATTTTTTGTGTTCAGTGTTTAGTATTCCATAGTGAAGAGTTTAAACTGTATAATCATAACATTCATTAACACTATATTGTGAAGTTAATTATGATTATGAGGGCTACTTGTTTGAAGCCATTGTGAAAATTACACTTCATTGTTTCTTCAGTAGAATCATTGTTGATCTTTTATTTTTTAACAACCCTCATGCAATCTTTGAGTTTTCTTATATGTTAGAATGAGTGCAAACAACAATTTACCAATAACATATTTGTTTAATCAACACTTTTGTACTTTAAATTTTTTATTCATTCAGAGTGGGTGCTGAAAATTGAAAGAAAGTGTATCTGTTTAACAACTTTAGTATTAAAATTTCAAGTGTTTACCTGCTCCAATGTTCTGTTCACAAGACGTGAATGAAATAAAAAATATTTGTAAACAATATTTCAACATTTTTCTTCTTACAAAATATAACCTTAACATTTTTATCTTATTTTGTTTCTTTCAGAGTTCAGTGTTAACAATATAGAAATAACTTGCATGTAGTCACCGTGTGCATTAGCACCAAAATGCTATTTGAACAATGTGAAGAATGGTAGAAAATGGATTCTTATAGAATCCGTATTTTTCTTACTGACCTAAAAAAAGGGGGAAGTGCAGAAAATATGTTCTGCCAAATGGTAGCTACCCTCTTTTTCTTAAAAGATTTCCAGGAAGGCAAATTTTATTGGCTAAAAATTTACTAACATATTTCTGAATTACTCTTTTTCAAACATGTGCTTGTAATTTTGTTGAAGATGCATTCAATTTTACTTTCCCACAATTGCATGAATGGGGTGGGGGAGAGGTAAGGGAGAATAATTGCGCCCACATGCAACCCCCATGTTTAGACATCTAAGAGCTATTATTCTGGCTCGAGGGATTTCTTCCAAGGATAACATCACAGAGCAGATTTTCAGAAGAATGAAAGGTGAAGGATGCAGTAAAGTATTCAAGTAGAACTTTGTGTTTATCTGAAGATGAAGTTGTAATGGATGTTGGAGTAATCAGAGTTGGTATGATGGTTGTTTTATTCAAGATTTTCCGAATTATTGCTAACAGTGTGATCAGCTGGATTGGCGGTTTTTGTTTGGAAATGAGAGAATTGGTCATGAAATATTGCCAAACGATGCTTGACTTAGTGAGTAGATTTAGATAGGATTTTAGGAAATGAAAGCAATGCTTTTGCCAATGATTTTGTAATATATCTTTTGTGATAAAATAGTTTCTGTAAGATTAGTGAAATGTGTGATAGTGGGTAGGGTGAGCATACTGGGGGAGCTTATGCTCTGGAGAATTGAGTTTGAGGGGGCAGTTTAAGGAGCCAATGGCTTTGTCAACATCCTGAATGGTTTTTAATGACCGGGAGAGGGTAAAATGTGCATAATTAGGTGCTAAAATATGGCCAATGTACTTTTTGTAGGAACAGAGCTCTGCAGGACTATTGTCTTGTATGCTACATTTATAGAGAAAATTAGGAGGTTGATTGACGAGAAAGTGATAGACTTTATGAGAATATTACTGCTAATGTTGCTAGAGATACCAAAGTCGAGAATATCTGCTTGAACTGAAGTTTGTTAATAATAATAATTGGGAGAATAAGGAGCATGCACTGTAGTTTATTCATTCTCTGCTGGCAAGAAGTAGGATGTGGGTGGGAGAATTGATTCTACTGCCTCAGACTATATGCTTGGAGCTCCAATCCCCAATTACAAGTGTAGGTAGGGTTGAAGCTACGAATGAGTCATCTGGATCACCTATTCTGTAAATAATATTTGGGGTCTTGTATATTGAGGTCACGATGAGATAGAATTGAGGCACTCAGAATAAAAACGTCAGATTCCAACCGAAGTTCGTTTCTAGAAAAAATACTTTTTTCTGATGTCCTTCAAGTTAACTTTCACTACGGAAAGATGTTTGAAGGTGAAATTCAGGGGTTTTAATATACCTAAATTCATTTAATATTTTAGCATATGATAGGTATATGGAAAGAGTTTACCGTCGTACTCTTAAGTTACAATGCAAGGTTGGTTGGTATGTGCCGTTATTATACGTAGTGCCTTAATTGACGGGGTTGAATTACACTGCTGGCATTTTCAAATAAGGGGTTTGTTTATATCGGTAGTTTATAATGAGAAATTTTAGGATTAGTAAAAGTGACAAAACCGCCAAAGCTGCGGTTTCGAGAGTGATAGAACATATTTGCAGGGATGAAGAAGTTTGCACCAGGACTCTGGTGCGTTTCTTGGATACATGCATATATATGTATATGCATATTATTTCTGTGCAGAAAGTGCCAGAGTGTGAATATTGTTTCGTAGGACATTTGCATCCCGGGTATGAGGTGGATTGAATAATGTGTTGTTGTTTTCTTTGACATAGATTTGTGAAAAATGTTTATTTCTAGGGGCGGATTTTAATGAAGTAACATTTTTTCCTTTTCACTTTAGAACGATGCCTTTTAGTACAATTTTATGTTATGAAAAAAAAGAAGTGACCCATTGAAATGACTTTTTCTGCATTTTTCTTCGATTTCGTCTAATAATTCATTTTTTTATATTTTTTCGTCATTTTTAAAGCCTGGTATTTGCTTTATTTAATATTTACGAGATGCAACAAACGTTTTTCACAGAATTCTTGAATAGCCTATTGAATTTTTCGCTCAGAAATTGTAACAAAGCTACAACAGTACAAACTTTCTCGCTCATATTTTCAAGAGAAAATTATGCGAAATGTACCTACTCAAATTTTCGAAAAATTCTACTTGACCTTATTTAAAAATATATCTTTAATTAACACATTTCATTACGGGAGAAAATCATTAATATTTTAGTTGTAGGCTCCGAAAATAGAAGGCTCCGAAAATATTTTGCACTTTTGAAATTTTCGAAAACTCCTATTTCAACGATCTGCACCATTCTCTTAAACGTCAACAATCGAACAAAAAATGTAATAAATAGGATGGAGCCATTTTTTTAAAAATTTAGGAAATGTCCCTGGAGCCTTCATGTAAAGTACCCTCTAAAATTAAAATATCGGTTTCAAATTCAAGGGGCCGTGACATCAGCCAGATCGATAGGTAAACATAAATTTTGGAGAACATCGGCAGAACGGTTTAGTCGCTAGCGTTGTTCACAGACGGATGTTCACGCACGTTTTGCCGTCATTCGATTTTTCGGTGTCTAGAGTATTTTTTTTCTCTACGGCTACTCCAGAATGTATACATTTCTGCACGTTATCGGATGCAGTAACGATTCCTAAAGCTGTGCGAAAATATTATTCTCGCATGGCTGTCGACCAATCATATTCGTCTTAGTTTATTGCACACGGCTGAGGGTTCTCGCAGTCGCGTACAGAGGGCAACAGCGCAACTGCTGCGGCATACGACACGTGAACCAGGAAACTGCGAGGGTTCAGAGATTGTAGTATGTGAGGGTCACAGTATTGTAAGGGTCAGGAAACATTGAGTGTTCTGTGGCCGTTCTGTAAGGTTGAGGCGCCCATTTAGTATTTTTAAAACATCAAATTGAAAGTCGTATAGAAAGTATAGTCTAACTCGCGGCTATTATTCACTCATAGAAATTCCGACACTCACTCCTACGTCGCTCTTGTCGCAAACATGTCGTGAATAATAGCCATCATTCTAGGCTCGTTGAATATACTACTCTAAGTTTAGCAATTTTTCGTTACCAGGGCCCTGTAATAAGAGTTTTTCTGCCGTAAATTCGCCGTTTTTTTCGCGTAGTATTACCAAACTTTCTATGCCGTAACGATTAAGTAAAAGAATAGTCTTGTTCTTCAAGAATTAAAATACTCCTCTGATTGGTGAAAAAGTTGTGAGGGCGAGATGAAATTCAGGAAGTTCACGGTGAAAGAACATAATCCTCCTTTTTTCGGTTAAAAGCTCTAAAACCTCTGAAAGGCGTGGACTGGACTGCCAAGATAAATTGATTTTAAAACAATAGCATGAACTTTGAGAGACCTGACTGACAAAAAAGCAAGTTTTTTAAACTTTTTTCAACATGCGCAGGATTCAAGAAAATAGATTTCAAAATACATTGCAATGTTGCCTGTGCAGGGCGACAAAAGTTTCGCGAATTTTGTAACTCCTGCCTGGTGCCTCAAGTACTTTCTAGAAACTGCGGGCGTTCTTCTTGGAGGCTCTTGTGTCTTCACTGTCCACTGGAGCTCAGTGTAAACTACGAACTTCCTGAAAGTTTCCATGGCGCCGCTGGTGTGATGCACTGGCATGTTTTCGTCCTTTACATAGCAGCTACAGGAATTTCAAAACGCTTGAGAAGTTTCACATCTAACAAAGCAGTTCCAGACTGAATCCAGGGAAGATAAATATAAAAATATTTTCACTAAGACTAAAATACAGATCGTGCGTTATCTCTGTTTCGTAGGAAATACGACATATTTAAATAATTATAGTTTTGCAGAGGATTGGTTACATAAGCGGAGTCTTTTATATTTTTCGAGAAATAGTTTTGCTTCGTTATTCGTGTTGTCTTATGAACAGTCTACACGATTTGTTTTACCAGAGAAAATATTTCCATAACATTGTTCGTCATTTAAGCGAAAAAGGATGATTTCTGAGTTGTGTCAGGGTTCTTTGCATCGTCAACCAATTCGTATTAACTTTTAGAGATCATAGAGATTATAGCATAACCATACAAACGTCACTGCAATAATACATGTGGTAGGTGCTTCTTACATGTAAAGGAATATTTATAAAAGTATTCGACACGTTTTTGGTACATTTTCAGGTGAAAGAATCTACAGTTAAAAAGGAATGTCAGTGTTTTACTCATATGGCAAGAAATATATTTATAAGGGGCTCCGAACAAACAGCAGATGACTTATCGAAATCGGAGATAATTATCGTTTCATATAGTTGAATAATATTATCGTTCATGTGAAAATTCTCCATTATTTTCCGCAATGTTTTGAGCTGCCATCAGTGCGATCAAAATTTGGACTCTCGCGATGTTTCGAGTAAACACCAGGGAAGTGAGCCAGATTATATTCGAATGTTTGGGCACAATTGTTTCACGTAATAATGACGAATGATTCTGATGTTCAGGAATCATGTCTGGTTTTTTTTTGTTTCCAGTTTTTATGAATACGTAGACTTAATAAGGGGAGATCGACATTTTTTTGTGGGGTAATAGTATCAAGGGGTCAGAAGAACTTGGGTCTTGTTTAAAAAATATTGCAGTATAGAAATTATTGATGATAAAGTTCTAGAGCCTTGGCACACTTGTGGATCAATATTCTGCTTTAATCCAAAAGCGTAAAAAGTTATTCGGAACGTCCCAATTGTTAAAAAGACACAGAATCTTGAGAAATCAGTTTAAAAATTACTACTGATGAATTTTTATCAGTGAATTCACCTATGAAAAATTAATGAAGTATAGAGTTACAAAAGATATAAAAGGGAATTTTATTTCTTGCCGGAAGATACGCTTTGAAAAACCCTTTATAATGCTACTCGAGAAAACGCTGAATGAAAAAGTAACTTTCAGGAAAAAAAAAACTTTGCTACAATTGGAGCAGGTAGACTATGTAATGTAAAACTCCAAAAACTGAATACGGAAGGAGAGAAAATAAAAACCTCAAAGTATAAAAATTTTCAGCGGATAAAAGAGCTTATACGACTTGTTTAATACACATTTTTTAAAAATATTTCTTAGGGACAAATGCATGCCCAAAATAAGAGAGGATCAGCTGGATTAACCCTCTACGTCAAGAAACAAGACCTCATTCTATCAAGTGTCTGCGACGAGCGATGTGCATGATATTAATCAACTTATTTCATTTATTGCAAATTTGTATTTCACAGTAAGTATTTAATTTTGTGAATGATTAGTTTTAATATAAAATAATTCAGTTCGATTACACATTATGGCTTTTTCAGTGAATGCAACACGAATCCTCTTCCCTGGTTTTTGCTCTGAATGCTTGAGATTGAAAAATAGGGAAATTGCTTCTGAAAGAAAAAACTAGGTAGTAAGTACTTTGCGTAACACTTTGTAGTAAGGCTTTTCGTGTGTAGTAGATATTTAGTAGTAGTGTATCTTAATAAGTAAATTCACTTTTTAATCCGGGGAATCTTGCATAACTTTCACTTTTAAACATTCCCTCTCGGGTGGCTCATAGACCATATGCTAGCAGTCTGTGAGCGAAAACGAGTTCGATTCTCGGCCGGGACAAAAATGAAGTTTTTTAAAACAAAATTGTCCGAGTTTCTATAGCTGTGTGACGAAAAAAAAGCTCAGGCGGGACAGATAGTCTAGGTACGGTGATGGGAATGCGTCATGCTCGAAACATGTCTCCCTTGCCCCAGGCGTGGACGATACAAAAAACAGTCCGCGCCTGGGACACCGCTTGCTCGCAAAAACCGGTTTAATCCTGTCCTTAAATGTCAGATATATGCATATGTACTACATTTTAAATTTAAGGTGCTCTTCCTCTATTTTGTGACATTGTAACATACCTGATTTTTGTAACAACACGAGAAAGAGAAAAAAGAGAGTCACCACTTTACAATTAACCAAAAATGAGTGAATAAACTAGTGGAGCTCATACAGCAGGACTCTCGAAATATTAAACATGACCTTATTTCAAAATCTACCTTTAAGAAACATTTCACTACGGGTTACATTTTTTTCTTAAAATTTTAGTTGTAAGAAGACTCCGAACACATTTTGAACGTTTGCAATTTTCGAAAAATGAAGGTTTTCAACGAACATGAGACCTGCACCAACCTCTTAAAAGTCTTTTACACTATCCAACAACAAAATTTAATAACAAACGAAGAAGGCAACTTTTTTTAACTTTGGAAAATGTCCTAAGGGGCTTCATGTAAAGTACTACCAAAATTAAAATATCGGTTTCAAATTCAAGGGGCCGCTACGTCAGCCAGATCGATCGAGGAATATCAATTTTGGTGAAAATCGGCTGAACGGTTTAGCCGCAAGCGTTGCTCACAGACGGATGAACGGACAGACAGACACGTCTTCATGCCATTTTGTCGGTATCAAGGACCCACAAAAAATGAATTCTAGCTAAATCACATGATACGAGATTTTTTTACATTTAGAAACTGGATTTATCCACTTTCTTGTTACGAGGGCCTTGTAATACGAGTTTTTCTGCCGTAAATTCGCTGTTTTCCGCACAGCATTACATATCTTTCTCTCTACTCCGTAGCGAGAAAGTAAAAATATAAAAGAAAATGTGATACCTGCCCCTGATTGGTAGGCAACTCATCCTGCGCTGATATTTGACAGGTATACAGACACACTGTGTCAGTATGTATATCTACAAAACACCAGTACAGGAAGTTAATTCCCACCAATCTGGGACGCGACATTCAAAATTGCATATTCCTAACTTTATTATGAGATTTTTCATCACATCTTCATTGACAAAAAGTCATCTTCGACCTCCAAAATCTAGAAATTTGTGACATTTATTCTGTGAGATCCCACTAAGAAATGCTTTTATAATAGTGATATTAATGCTATAGTTACTTAAGTGCTGTACAATTTTAAAATACGGAATGTAATTCGCAGAGATGACTCTAGGGACAATACACTATTAAAAAATTCTATTGTGATTTTGCTAAAGTCTGCTTTACTAGAGATTATATTTTCCCTTCACTTAATAATATTAATAATATTTTCCCTTCACGTATAATGCATGAAAACGATAGATAATTATTGACGAAAACTATAACTGGCGTATAAATCAGAGTGGACACATTCGAGATTTTAAATATTTCGTTGTTCTTCTGACAAAAGTAATGAATTTTGCCAAATATTTCTGTATATAGGTACATTCTGTATATTCAGACGTACCCCATAAATCATAAAATATGACCGCAAACGACGTCTCCAAATATTTTAAAATTCGTAAAATTCATTAAATTAGGAATTACACATTATTTGCAATAGCTCATTTACGCACTCTCATTCCACGCAAACTCACATAAATACATTTCACAAGAGATTTCGCACGCATTCCGACGTTCATTACACCTTACTGTGCTCGAAAAATTCAAAACTTTCGGAAATTAGAGACTTTTTTTGTTGCCATTTTCGTAGCAAGCAAATTTGGTCTTTTTCTTTGCTGCCGTCTGTACTACTCGACACGGGCCTTGACAATCATCAAGCGGCAAGTACGGTAAGAGGGTGCTTTCTGGAAGATCGCGAAACGTCCTGTCCAGGGCGACGGCCAATAGAAAATCGCACATAAGAACCGCCATACCTATCAAATTTCCAAATTTAAGTTTCCGAAAGTAATGTTTCCTATTTTCTTTTTTCTGAAAGTGAAATTCCGAATATATGTTTCCCGAAAATCTTTTGATAATTTTAATTTTACAAAAGCTATAGGGTGAAGTAAAATCCAAAGGTACGAAGGAACTACAAACGTCGATTTTCTTCTTTATATTGAAAATCCGTAAAAACAATATCTTCATTTCCATTTTGTACGGTTAACCACTTTTTTGAGTCATCGCTTTCACGTTCCAGCCTATCAAAAATTCCCTCAGCACAATTTTTGTATTTCCTTCCTACTTCTGAAGTTCACTTATCTTCTTATAAAAGTTAGGGGTTGTTTTCCAATGACCAATAGAAGGAGAGTATTGAAACCCTCGCTTAAATAATTTGTTCGATATTCTTTGTTTAACGTAGCTTTGCACTGATTTCACATACTAATTTGTCTGCAATTTCACACACTCCCAATACTCCCAATTTTTCCTTCTCGACTACGTTCAGTTTTATAATATATGTGCCCATGCGTTAATAACTTCAGCCCCCCTCTTTTGGGTTCCAAAATTATAGGGTCTCTGAATTTCATAAATCCTGTGGAATTTATAAAACACGACCACATCTATAAAACAGCCTGTCCTAAGAACGACTCATTCATTGTCGGAAATTATCCAGTTCAAAAAAAATATCATTCGGACTGTTGCTTTCGGAAAAATGGAATCGGTAAGTATGTAATTCGAAAAAAATAATGTTCAGAATTTTGTCTTAAAGAGAAGAAAAAAGAATCAAAAAAAAATAATGGTAACGACCGTGATAAGACGAAAGCTGCTCACCGGCGCGACATTGCAGCAATTAGCCGGAATCACGCCGTCGAGCCCCTAGTTGCGTACAAGCACGGTACTGTGCTGGATAAAGACTGAGTGCACAATTTCTTGGGAGATAATTATTTCTGATATATGATTAAGCTTTCGAACAAACATTTTATATGTTCTTGTTCAGCAGCAAATGGTCCATACGGTACTATCTTTTCGTATGGGCAAGTCTGGACTCCAGTCTATTAAAAAAACACTCTACTTTCGGTATTTTCGTTCTTTGTTCTAGTACATAACGTCCTATTGTCTGCCTGTCTGTACTTGGCGCGACAGCCCGCGAACGGGCCAGGGCCTACCAACAGCGTCCCGGCCTCGCGGCCATGCGTTTAAGCGGTACGTGTGGTCAACACGAAGACATCGCTTAGCCGTATTCTAGTCTTACCTGAGATGTGAGTTCTCTCATCGTCACACAGCAATATATACTGCGACATTGCAAGGGAAACGCACATTATAAGATTACCCGACCGTGAATCGAACACGGGGTCGTGTAATGAAAAGCGAGCACGTTGACCAATGAGCTAAACAGCGAGGACACATGGCGTCTTCGACCTAAAATAAATTCAAATACAAGTGTTATGCTGCGCAATACATCGAACTTTGGTGTCATAATATATCCCGCTTTAGTTTGTTTTTAACGTTGTAATGATTGTTTGCCACAGACGTGGAGATATATGTTCTGTAATATTCGTGGAAAGTACATGACACATCATCACACCTCATGAACTTCCAAACGAGCATATTTTACTTTTGTTTCACTGGTCAGGGACAGGACGATAAGTGCCCAAGGGGGAAATAAATAAAAGTTACGCGTTCTTGCATTTACACCTCCGTGCACCGATGTTGCGCGCATGAAACTCAAATAAATTGCGCACGTAAATGAAATTACATTAAGTGGGTAAGAAATTTCTCCCCGGGGACATCCTGCAAGGGCAAACGGCTGGTACATACAAATAAAAGGGCAGTGAATAAAACGGTTTAATGCATATGCTTCCTTCACACTGTTTCCCTGAAATTTAGACTAGAAGCACGAAGCAGACAGTGAATTTGGTAAAATATTAAATTTTGAAAGAATTTGGTTATTGCGTATTGCGAATTTAGGCGTAAGTGCATCTCTTGTAGCTGTTATTGAATTTCATCGTCAGAAGCACATCAGAAAAATATTTCAAGATTTGTTTAGATCTAAAGTAATCATAATCTTGTAGAATTCTGTGCTAATACATAAAACTTGAGAAACAATCTGTCAAAAAATAACACGTATTATGGATTCATTACGGACTCAAAAATGATTCATGTTTGGAGGTTTTTCTCTCATCTTTGATGGTAGAATAGGCAAACAATCCCAATTTCTACTTCCTATTGGACAAAATATACACTACGTGCTAACAAACTGCAAATAGGGCACCTGATGAAGTACAGTACAGCAGGCATGAATTCGACCTAGCTGGCAAGCTAGTGTCGGAAATTCTGCAATCGTCAGGATTCGAACTCTTGGACCTCCCGGCCAGAGGCGACAGTTACAGACACCTTTAAGTGACATCAGTTGTCCTGAGCCTCCTTCGCCGGTGAGAGTCTATCATCGCGGAAAGAAATGCAGAAGGGGGAACGCAATTTTCGCGTGAAAAATGCCCCCCTCCCATATGGGATGTCGAGAGCTGCCCACGCACGTGGCTGCGGATTGACTGACTGTGGTTTGTGTTTCCTGCTACGGTCATTAGACCCGTTAGTGTAGTGCATGTTGAATTGTGGGAGGTAACTGTGTTCCCTCCAGCTGGCATGTAAGTTTTAACGCCGAACTACGCGTCGTCCTCTGGGGATTTCCCTCTTTCAGGTGTTTTCCGGTTTTTCCCTCTCCGCGGCACCGCTTCGCCTGTGAAAAGCTCTAAGCTCTCGACTGGTCTCCCTGCACGTGTGGTAGTGTAGATTATGTGTGAATGTAGGGGAGATGAGACAAGAACGAGGACGGAATGATCGCGTAAGTTATTTCTGCACCATTCGCCTGGAATTGGGGACACCGCGGAAACCAACCGAACTAAGAAGCCGGCGGCAAGAATTCTCCTGAATTCGACCGACCATCTAGCTAGTAAAGAAAACCCGCGACTTTGGATCTACCAGTCAAAGACAGTGCAATGAAAGCAGTTGCCCTGAGCTACTCAGCCGATAATGCGGATGCGGGAGCGTGGCGGCGAGCCTGCAGTGACGGCGCGGCGCGGCGTGGCGCGGTGTGGCGCGGTGTGACGCGGTGTGGCGCGGCGTGGCGCGGAGCAACGCGTCTGTTGACACGCCGCGAGAATAATGCCCGATCAATCAGAAGGCTATGTTGACAGCGGCCGCGCGCTCGCCAGGACGAATCTGACAATGGCCGACAGTGTAGCGGACGAGCGCGCGCTCTGCCCGGCCGGACGACTTGCTCTGTTTTACAGGACGGCTATGGCGCGTCCGACGATTTGTGTGTATTGGAGCGACGAATGTTCGATTCATTCAATTCGTTCGCCTTGCTCCGCTGTACACGTCTGAGAACTATATTGCCCTTTGTACAAGTGCCCAAACGCTAGGAACACCAAGGGGAACATAGTTTGCACTTGGTATGCAAATTCTAGTGTACCTCCAACAAGTCTATGTTACTTGAAATTCCAATTTTCAATTGTCTAAAATACTTTTTATTTGAATTTCAATTGGGATGGGATTTACTTAGCAATTAGCATTCATACGAAAACTATTTGTGGCCGTGGATACTTCCTCTCTTTGTTTTGTCTGAGAAGAACTGACTAGCGGGCTACTCAATAGGACGTCAAGGGCTTAAAGTTAAGTTCTATGTTATGGATTTCAGAGAGAATGCAAGAGTATTCTCAGTTCTGTATCACGTATTTTAACACTATCAAAGTCTATTAAGTGACCTAATTATATTACACGTCGGGACATGGAATTTAGTTTGTTTGTGTCTTCTCTTATACTGCTAGAATTTCCTTTTACCCTACATATTAATTTGAGCTTGCTTTGTCCTATGTAACAAATGTCACAAGCACTGTGTTGTAGTTTACTATTTTCTACGTTTTCCGTATCATAAAAATATTGATATCTTTTTCGTTCGTTTTATGCTTTGTTTTTTAATTTATTGCTAAATATTACTAATGTTTTTCTTACAATTATTGGTTAAACAATTTCATATTTTTTAAAATGTTTTATTAAACAATAATTTATCATTATTAGTAGTTTCATTTGTTAAAATGTTTTTTATGTAAACCCCTCCCTAATTGCTATATTTATTGGTTAATTCTATGGGTTAATTGGTAGCTTCAAATTCTTCTTTGATTTTTCTGACGTTCGTATTAAGATAACAGTCGTCTATTCTGTCTCATAAGACAAAACATTCCCATTTTTTGCTGAATGGGATGTTTACTAAAAATATTTAAAGTACCTTAGAATGGGGTAACTTTGATATCTTTTACATTTGTTTTTGAAAAAACTACATCTTCGGTTTTGAAAATTGTAGCTGATGCGTGGATGTTGAAAGATACTTTACGTTTCAGAATGATATAGATAACATGATTCACGCCTTTAAACTATTTTTAAAAAACGCCCTATCGAAGTCACCCTGTTTTGGGATGACTTTGATATCTTAAATTTAAGATAATTAAAAGGCTGTTTCAGTGATAATAGTGTCAATTTCAACCTTCAATGAAATTGGACAGACAGTTTTCTTTTTATTTAGTCTTAAATGTAAAGGGTAACTTTGATAGGGCTGGCTGAACTGCTACGTTTGAAATAACATTCAATAAGGAATTATTATTTTATGATAATTTTAATCAATATTCCTAGAAAAAATATATCTTTTATGTAAGTAATCTCTTAACTAGAATTCCTTTACACCTCTACAGATCCATTACATTTTTAAGTCATTCTTCCGTTATTTTCTTTCTCCTCTGTGACAAAATGGACTCGAAATTAACGAAATTTTTACTGAAGTTTGGTATCATAGCGATCTAGTACTTGGGCAATTTTCAGATTTTTATCTGTTCCCCCAACAGATATTACAGTTCAAAATTTGGAAAAAAAATGAAAATTGCAATTTTTACGAGGATGTAATTTTCAAATAGTAAGTTGCTTACCATTGCTATTTACAGCAAGTTACTATACTATTATGAGTAAACGCACAGAAAAAAATACGGCAGTGATTTATTCCTTTTCTGAGAAATTATTTTCTGAAAATCGAAATTATTGCATTCGTTTTCAATAGATTTGGTTGCAAATATTTCCCAAATAGATATACATAAGGAAAGTAAATAATATTTCCATTTGTAGGTCAGAGTATTCTCAATCCAATGTTATTTATTCCTAAATACTAGAATAACCCAGCACTGAGTAACTTAGAGAAGAGTAAAGGTCTACAAACGCGAAAAATTGCGCACGGCGAAAAACAAAAATGGCCGCACTTTGTAAACCAAATTTTATTTTAAAAAAAAAATTATGAACGTTTTTTAACAGCCAAAACAAAAGGGAATTTATGTACAAATTATGAAATTTTTCCAGATGGTCGAGCGACCAAGTCTGGACCAGTTAAAATGGATTGACCCCCACGTAAAATATTTTCTGCTGGATATCTGTTCTATACAATTAGATATTATATCGAGCATCAAACGGAAATTAATATTAAATAAAATTATTAACAAATTGAAATATGTATGTATGTCAAATTATGTAATAGATATAAATCTAGAATTAAGTATAGATTGTAAGTTTAATATATAATTAAAGGAAACACTCCCCACTAAATAAAATTAACTATATAAAATGCATTAAATTATTAACAATGACATTTAATGCATTATTTACCACTTGGACTGTAATCAATGGACTGTAATTCTAAACAACCTGTAAAAAGTATTGTGCCTCAGCTTCTGGATCAATGACCCCCATCTCGATCAGGTTTTAGGTCCAGCTTCCCTTATCCTTTGAGCAAATGATGAGATCGTTCTGCTGAGAAGGTTGTCTGTTTTGTACTTTCTTACGTCACAATATTATTTCATCTTTAATATTTTCTTTCATAGTGTCACGAAATACATGGGCTTCTCCCGTCAATGTTGATTTCCCTCTTGCCAGGTTTGTTTGGGAAGTGAATTGAAACTTTTCTGTAGTCATGTTCTGTAGTCACTTTCTGATCGTTACACATTGTTCGTGCTCTTTCCCATAAAAATCTCGTTTCTGATTTTGTCCAATCGTCAGTTGTAGGTAATATTTAATAAGTCGTAGACTCCTCACATAATGTAGTTCAAGGATTTTGATAATAATTCTTCAATCTCTGATTCAAATTAGTTTATAAGTAATCTGTCTTTGCCTACAATCGAAAAGGCTCTACTCTTGAAGACAGCCCCAAGCGTTACAGACTCTGGTTACACTACTCCAGGCCATATTGATTCTTGGCGGCCCTTGCGTGGACTGCAGAATAATGCCGTGAGAATACTTCAGCTCTGACATTCTCATTGAAGAAAAACACATTTGCGATGGCAACGTTCAGTCAGAAATTCCTGTGAAACCGAATGAGAAAGTGAGCAAGCAAAACTATTTACGCGCATTTAGCGCGCCGCACGGTTCTCAAGTAATTGTTATAAAATGTCCGGCGCCAAGTTAGATTTTACTACACACAAAGCGAAACAAATACGATAGAGTTTGCAGGAATTCTGTTCATTACAGCAATCACTTCAGTAATTTACCCAGTAATTAACGTTAATTGTGCGCATTGCATCGAATCCCGTTTATCGCAACTGTTCATTTTCTCTGACGCCATAAATACGCCAGCTGGGCGCGGCTCTGGGCGGCGTTTTTATCCGAAAAGCTCAGAATAGTTGGACAGGGAGGGAACAAATATTTGGCGGGTGATCGAGTCCGGAATTTCAAGCACGTTCGCTCATCAGCATTTCTCCTCTCATGCTGGCGCCGGGCGGCGGGCAGCCCGGCGACCTACTGTTTCGTTGTTTTCCAGGGTTTCGTCCAGGCAGGGCGAGGGCTGCACTTTCGACCCCGCGGGGCTTGCGGATGGGCAGAGCAATTCGCTCATGAGGGAGAAGTGTTTTCGGGCGATATAACTACTTTGGTCATTAGTGCTTAAAGTGTAGTACATGTTATATCCCAGGAGGAGACCCAGTTCCTTCCTCTATGGAATATGAGATCCGGTGTCAATTTTCACGTTTTCGTGTGAGCTTTCCCTCTTTAAGTATCTCACCAGCAAGGCACCGCCCGAGGCCAACTAAGCTCTCAATTGGCCTTCCGACATGCGTGGTAGAGCAGTACATTAAAATGTACAAGTATTATACAGAACGTGGAGTAAGTGTTGGGACTCATGCCATCACTCTTGGTAAGGCAATGGTAAGATAATTACGAGGATAAATGAATTTTTTTACGATTGTGCAAAAATAAAGGATTTTACTTACGTGTATATAAAGTAAATCTTTCCTTAAATATTATAACTTTTCCTTTATTGTTTATGTTGTGTGTTTGTAGTAGCTGCTTAGAAAATGCGACCACCGAAATATTCCATGTATTCCTAAGTAGCAAAATAAATATTCTATTTTATTCTATTCTATTCTATTCTATGTCTTCTGAAAAACCTGACGTCATCATGTAAAAAAGATGTTTCGCATTGCACTGGGGAACGGAGATGGTGCTTTTTCTTTTTATATCCATGAAGAGTAGAAATGAAACAAATAATGATTCGTAATAGGAGCATTTTTATATGATCGTAGAAAAGTCGTTTTGTGCATACCAACATTATAAGCAATCTCTTATGACACCGAAAAATCGTGCAGACAATGGTGGATTATGAAATTAGTTTAATAAAATAACATACGTCATTAAACAATTACCGGTCTTTCGGCAATTTTACTTGCACGTAAAGAATATAAGGGAACAATACATTACAGAAATTAAGAAACATTAGACTAAACATAACTTTAAAAAACAATTAATTAATAAACAATGAACGTACAACTTTAAACATTAGTGAAAGTTAACCCAGGAGATGTACAAACTGTTGTTTCATTTGTGACGGTAGACAACTGTTTACATTAAAGTAATATTATGCCATTATAAACTCGTTGCATAATATGCTATTATATTTCACGAGCTTAATTGTTTCTTGCTCGATTTCGATTGCGTTTCTGCCGGGTGTCGATAAGTCTCGACAAAACCAACACAAATCCAAATACGTTGTTAGTTGAAATGAGAATTACGAGAAGTTGAATGAAGTGCATGATGTACTCTTAGTTTGTAGTGGCTGAAAATCATGATATTCGGGCAAAAAATAAAATAATAGATAATCAAAATTTTGTACATTGCTACGCTTGTGCAATGGCATGACAGAGACAAAATGTAGTTCTTTAAACGAAAAAAAACTACCTTTTTATTCTATTAAATTCGTCAGATGTCATTAAAATGCTAGCTTGTCATTGAAAAAATCACAAGAGAAGAACGGGCCATACAAAATATAATACGTTTATCTTATTGAAAATATCTCTAACAAGTACAACTTTTGGTCAGAGTTATTGTTTATTATTAATAGTTTCACTCATGCACCAATTATTGGATATTTTATTGCATAACCATCTTAAGAAAATATCTTTAAAAGTAATTATGCAGCAAGTTTACATTCAGTACGAAAATGAAGATATTGGCCAAAATATAGTGGGTGAAGGCTTTGTGTAACGTATTCCCAAACATTAAAAAGCCGTTTCAATTTCGCATGACAGTGAGTTCGCTCATATCGTTCAGGAAATTTTAATTTTGAAGAAAATTGTCTGGACTGTTTAGATGCTAGCGTTGCCGACATTCGGACAGCCAGACGAAAGGACACGTTTTTCCGTAAATCATGTTTCGGTGACCACAAAACGTGAATTCTGGCTACACAAGGTGTTGGAGGAAGTAATTTATATATGAACAAGATTTATCATCCTTTTCGATATCGGGGCTTCACAATACGATTTTTACTCCCCAAAATCACCACTTTCCCTTACAGCATTGCAATATTTTTAATTTACTACGTAAGTACGCAGTAGACGATAAAAATTAAAACCCTTGTGGCAGACATTCGTTTAAATGAAAGCCTTTATTACCTTATGTTTTTTCCAGTGTACGGTTAGTAATTATACACGCAACTTGGAAAAGAAGCAAATAAATTAGGCACACAAGTGTGAAATACTACCCTACTTCAAGAATTATAACGCGAGTGGGAGTGAGTAATTCTCGAGAGGATATATTATCTTTCACGGCCACTGTCTCTCTACTTTCGACGCAGCG
>BOPP01000070.1:2815805-2853365 GCA_017312745.1 Gryllus bimaculatus | reverse complement strand
AACGCTATTAGGGCGGGGAGAGGCGGGGCCTCGCTCCCCGGCATTGCGAAATTGCTTTAGGGACCCGCCATCCTCAGGCATCCGTCTATTTTGATAACCTCGACCGCCTCCGATGCGCCGTATGAACTTCCCGCGACCGCCTTCGGCCGCGCGCCCAGCGCCAGCGAAGCTGCCTCCGCGCCGGCTGCGAGGCCGCCCGGAAAACCGCCCATTGAGATATTTGCCTCGACGCGCGTCACACACCCGAATACAAATGGAGCTCTCTCTCTGAATTTCGGACGACTTATTCTCGCCCGTCAAATGGAACTAACGTTTCCTTTAATAAATTGTTGAGTGTTTTTTCCTCCCTTAAAGCTAAATGTCGGCCTGATGGGAATGGACATGACAGTTGTACTACGTATGCGGCACTTGTTTTCCTTCTGCGGTAAAGTCAACTATGCAGCTAATTGGTCCTTGTCTTCTATCGACATGTTTTTGTCCTAGGAGCATGGCGTTCATCCGAATATAATGTACGTGTTAATTATAATTCTGTCGTTAAAAGGGAAATGATATAATCACTTGATGGTAATGCTTAAGATTAATTTTAATGGGGAAATTCTAGAACGAGAGGCTGTGCAAGCGGTAAAATCCCGGAATTCTTCCGCTTTTTCCACTAAACAACAGTGGTTAGCATTGTTTTTACCTTGTTATACGCAGGTACAAACACACTGAAGGCCACTGCACATGGCTGCCTTGAATTATTGTAAGTGAGTGTTCTGTACACGCCAATTTCTGTTGTTACTCTTGTAGTGTAGCCCACGTTATATCCTACGAGGTGATGTGTTGTTGCCACTCTTTGGAACGTGAGATTCGACGCCAAACTATATGTGGGCATGCGGGCCTTTCACCTCCAGATATCTCAGCGGAGCACCGCTCCCGGCAAAATATGCATGTCAGCGATGGGCACATTCATTCGACACCGGACCAATCTGACTGGCTAGTGGAGCAAAGAGCACAAAACTGAAAAATTTGATGGTCGAGGTATGTCTATTAAGAAACCAATTGGTTTATAGGAATCGTTTCAAGCGCTGCAATTTTTTGAAATGAACGTCACTTTTAAATTTATTCACATATCAGAAATGACCCTCAATTTTATTCCAAGAATTACCTACGACATTTCGTAAAATAGCGTAATTTAAATGGCATTTTGAAATCGACACTTTTATTACATGTTTGGTATTAAGATTGATTTAAATCAATATGTTTTCGATGTTACAGAATCTCTCTCAATGGTCTTGTTTCAATTAAATGCAAATGCTTATTTTCATATTTGTGAGTAATATAAATTAACATAAAATCGAGTGTGGTTGTGTCGGCTTCCGCGGCCGGAGTTAGTGTTATGTGGCTATCCGGGACGCGCCGCGTCACTGACATGTTTGCTAACACTTCGGCCAGCTTCTTCAGAGCGTACTGCGTAGTACAGCAGTACGCACTGAATATGATCACAATACGCTGGCCGAAACGTTAGCCTTCATGTCAGTGGCGGTCTTTTAATGTGGTTGGACGCATAACAAATAATTCTCAAACTTAACATCGCAATTCATAATACTACATTTTTTGACATTATTTCAATTTCTTGTAGCTTCGATTATAGCCGCTATGATATCAGTGGTATAATTACTAAATAAAAATGAAGAGTTGATCGATCGATTGATTTTAAAGAATTAGGACAAATCATTGATTGGCACTTCGCACATGAAGTAAGAGTACTTCTAGACAATTCCTGATAGTTTGTAAGTCTTAATACTCGTATTTAAAAATAATTACATTAATATTACCTGGACATCATTAACGGCAAAAGGTTCTTACCTGGAACCATATCCTGAATCATTTTCATGGCAATGTTGATTCTAACAGTGTGTGAAAATAGCTTGTTACAAGTAGTAAGTCGTAATTTGCCAGCATGGGTGATTGAAACGACAGATATTCTTCCCAATTCTAATTTATAAAGTGCTTCCAAAGCATCTGCAAACACTCAATGTTGGGAATTTCCTGTTGGGACTCCTTCAATTAAGAATACCAATAACTTTAGCTGTGGACTTTCCTGCACACCCACTTGAGTTAAAGTCCACTTAACGAGAAGCGACATGCTGCTGATGCACTGAAGCACGCAGGCAACCGAAAATAATTTTGTACATACCACCCTTCGATCGATATTTCCGTCCTATTAGAGGTGGGCAAGAATACAAAGAAAAAAGCTGTTCCATATTCAACTAGAATATCGATATGAAAGAGCGGGCGGAAGTATTAGGGAGTTTGTGCTCGCCTAGCAATCGACTGCATTTTTGAGTTTCTGCACATGCGCAAACTGAAAATCGAACTCGAAGTGTTAGCGGGCCCAGCCAGGCCCCGCCGAATTTAGCTGGCGACCTCGGATGACTTATATTGCATGGAAATCGATCATTCGGCCACTTTATTTGGAATTTGTTCCCGACTGTGACAGCTGTGTATGCTGATAACTATTTCCATGGTGCACTGTCTCTTTGTGTTTGGCAACTGATTTGAATTAAGATTAATTAGTGATACTGTTAACCTCACAGTTTTCAATTACCCGAAATCATCGCCAGTTGTAATTCATTCGATACGTTGTAACGGCTTCACAAGAAATACGCAAAATGTGAGTGAACTTCAACCACTATTTCGAGGGAATTGTAGCAGCCGTCTTCTCTGATCGGACGCTTTCTGTTTTGCTCCGATAAATATCAGGTGAATGTTGGAGCAGTATACTAACCAACGGGTGACATACCGCACCGTCTACATCGTTGTCCTCTTGTCTCCTCTTACACAAACACACATACACACACACACGTCTTACATGCACTACCCATCCACAGATATCGAGAGACCACTCGTGAGCTTAGAGTTTGTCCCAGCGGTGGCAGTGCCCCCAGCAGTTTCACGAATCAGAAATATAGATTTTGCGTAAATCCATTAGTTAGACCATCTACTTTCAAGGACCAGGTTGTTACAAAAAACTACACGCGATTTTGTTTGCTAATTTTATATTTTAGAAATTAGAAAGTTTTTTTATATCCTCATGTCAATTGCGAAGTTTCGAGGTGCGTTGGATCTTATCTTCACGATGAAAACAAATGTAAATTGTCAAATATGAACAATATGCAGAGTAATACGTAATATTATTTAATTCTGATGTCGTGGGTACCCAGAACAAGGTAAACGAGACTCTGCTTAGATGTTTACCTGGTTTACTACAATGTAATGTATAGTATCCTAGTCACTGGCGTAACGTTCGTGTCCGGGTAATAGAGGGCCTACTTTTAGGCTGAAGATTTTGCGATTGTAAGAAATATTAATTACTTGATACTTTCTCTGATACTTTGCGGTATTTGATACAATAAAAGATTAAAAACAGCATCTTCTAGACCGATAGTCCCCACTTTCTTTCTAAATAACAGTAAGCAATTCATTTGTGTTATATATGTTTTAATATCATAATTAAAAAATAAAGGAAGATTTTTCCACTCTTGGTTATTGATTATAGACTAATGAATTCGAAACTGTTAAAGGATATTATTAATTTTGAAGTTACTAAGACAGATTGTGTTCTCTATAGACATTCATAAAGGGGGTCCGGATAAACGTTTTGCGGACAGGCTCGCCCTCTTTTCGATACGCTACTGATCCTAATATGTCTCCCCAATGAATAGGTCAAAAGTCCATCAAAAAATGTTGATTAAACATTTGAAAGACGTGATTGTCAGAGAAAACCAGCATTTATAAATTTGCTGTTTTCTGCAACATTTGAATTTCACGAATTATTTTCCTATTTTCATTTATTTTTACCTACAAATACTATTCAAAATATTTGTTGGTGCTCTTTTTTGCATAACCTTTAAACTACAGTATGTTTCTACCTTCAAAGGACATCAAAACTGACTTTCCTAAAACGCTAGTGAAGTTTCAATTGCATGCGACATATGTGTAACAACAAAGGTTAATAGCAACGTTTTGCTTCGAGCAACGAAAAAAATAATACAAATCCCTGCGGTACCTCTACGTGGACTACTGCCCAGGTGGCATTTATTTTCTGTACATTTAACTGCTGTTCCCGGCAAAAAATGCTTTCTAACCTTTTTTAAAGTACACTCTACGGCCATCTCTATATTCCTAACGCTCTTGAGGCCCTCACTTCGATGGGTAGCTGAGGTGAACTGTTTTGTGTCCATGCAGTTCATAGGTTCAAATATAACTATTGTTTTTCAAACAAATGTCACTAAAAAGAAAGGATTTCATAGATGAGTACGAGACCTACAATTTACGCAACATCGAGAGGCAGAAACAACAGAATATTCCATTGCAATTTCCGTGAAAGTGTTTAGTTCACCCCAAGTGAAACGCTGATCATGGCTTTAAGAAGTGTATTAATTGATTAATTAATTCATTCATGCTTCAGGCCACGTCAACTGCTATGGCCATTATTCCCGTTAGTGTAATAGTGCGTTGTGTCTGAAGTGCCGGTGTTCCTCCCCCGCTGGATGGTGAAATCCAGCACCAACGTGCACGTCGACTTGCTGGGAATCACCCTTTTAGTTATCTTCACCCGCAGAGGGTGTCGTGACTACGGAGGTGGTCACGATCTCTGGTGGAGAGTTGTAGGCGACCACCCGGACTCCGAGTGTCGCGACGCCACGAATGTCGATAGCTTCAAGGTGGAGGCAGTGAATAAGCGATGCTAAGATCCTGGTCGCCGAGCTTACCCGGTAACCTGCCAGTTGGGCCTATAGTGCGTCGGACTTTGGGCAGGATCGGGTGAAGGAGATTCTTCGGAATGCTCTGGAATCCACATGTAGACGTCCGGCGGGAACCCGAAACCACCGGCCAGGTTGACAAGGTTCTGGCGATACTCACGTCAATACCCTAAAAAAGTAGGCAGCGAGAAGATAGGAAGCGGGCTCCAAGCCACCCGAACCTTAGTTGGGCTCTCGGCTTCTGGGTGCAGGATACTCTGGGCAAAGAGGATGGACTAGTCTCGGCGCCTGTGAGTGGCGCATTGATTTGGTTCAGGTACTAGTCTGACTCAGGATAGTAGCTCTGAGTTGGTAGGGAGGCGCTAACCCAGGCATTGAATGGGGAGTTTGCCGAGGAAGCAAAATGTGTTCCGGCGGGATCCAGATATTAGTCTGGTGGGGTACTTGGGGGTCGTCAGGGGGTTAGGGTAAAAGCGCATAGCCTAGGGACCATCCCCGGGGACTTGTGGACCGTGGACTTGGCGGCGGCGATGGTGTAACGGTTAGCGTAGACTGTTGTACGCAAGTTGGCGGGTTCAAAACCGATCGAAGCCGTGGATTTTTAAGGGCGAAAAAATCCTTCGTACGCCTTCCTTCGGAGGGAAAGTAAAACCGGCTGTCCCATGTTCGTAGATTTACTTGCATGTAAAAGATCCTCAAGCCTAAATGACGCCTCTGAGCTAAATTCAAATCGCCTGTTTCTCGCCCAAGAAATACCTCCTTTCTCTCCTAGTTGGTGAAAGGAGCGTAGCGAAATTTGCGTGGTCAGACGGAAGAGCGGGCCTGATGGCCCGAGTCTCGCCACGTAAAATAAGGCAAATTCAATTCAATTCAATTCACTTGTGTCTCCTGGTGGAACAAGAATTGAAGTGGACTAGTAGCCCACGTAGGGTCCAGCATCGGTGTAGAGCACGGTATATCTCGGGATGTAGCGGTGTCCCGCGCCGGAACGTGATATCCGGGGGCAGTGTATCTTCACCAGAAGGACATCGTGCCAGTCGGGACATATCCTATAGGATATAGGATCTTCAAATCAACGAATATGCATATGCAGCGATGTTGCCGGTGAGCTAAGATCCACAGATAATTCAGAGTTTGGCTGCAGAAATTAATGAACTGAAATGTTATTAACTGGGCTAATATAAACACATCATAAAATGAAACATTTGTAATGGTTCGATGTACTAGAGCAGAAAATCGTTCACAAAGATCAAATCTCATGTCGTGAAGAAAACCTATAATTTGGTGTTCGAACTAAACTCGTTCTTCTTAAATATTTCGTGGAGATTTTTCGCATTATTTGCTGCAGTAAGTTAGAAACACTAAGAAAATACCAGAAAACGACGAATTTTATTCCAAGCCGCGATAGTGACTTCATCAGAAACGTTTCTTTATGAATAAGCATCTGACATTGAAACGACCTTCTAAGTTGTCGTATGGCGTGTTCGCCAGATGGCATCGCCAAAGATTGAATGATCGGTGTTGAAAATTGTTTCTATTGATACTTCAAACAATCCACTCAATATCTTAAGAGCTGACACGCACTAACAGCGAGTTTTCCCAAAGAGGTTCCAAAGAGGATGGTCGTTACTTGTTATTCCGTTTTCAGTTCGCAGAAGAGAGGTTGTTCAAAAGCCAATAGAAATAGCAAAATATTAACTTAATAGAAGGTTATTAGATTTTCATTCACACTATTATATTCTAAACTATTATATTACTACGTAATATTGATTAATTTCGACTGTTTACTAAAATCGTAATAACAAATTGTGCGACGTTCATTTATGGAATATTGTGGTCTAGTCTGATAGACTCAGCGAGGTCAGAGGAAGCGCAGCTTACAAGACGTTCGTAATGAGAGGAGTACATAATGGAAAACATTTTATTTATTATATGATTACATCGCACAATTTGAGACCCGAAGAAAATCTCCTGGCTTACTATGATATCGGTGAGAAAAAAATAATTGCACAATATCAGAAACCTAAAAAATAGTGTGATTTTAATGTAAATATTGAGGTTTTAGTGCAGTTTCTTCACTCTCTACTCTTATAAAATTTAATGCATTTAAGTTACTGTAAACGTTTCTTTCATGGATTTCATCTGAATTTTCCTATAAGATGCATTGCAAGAAGTGGTCCATTAAGAAAACTGGAGAGGCAAATTGCTTTCGAACAGACTATGCTAGCTTAATTCATGTGTGGCGGCGGTGGTACCAGGTTGCACAGTACGGGCCTAAAGGTTGCAACTGGCACTAACTAGATGAAGCCAAAAATCTCTATCCTAAAATCGGCCTAAGCTTCTAGCAACTGGCTATTTTTGTTGAATGATTGATGTTTCTAGGCCCGACAATTGCTATGGTCATTACTTCCGTTACTGTAGTTAATGTTTTTATTCTGGTAGTGGAGCTGTTTCTCCGGCGATAGATGTTGAGATCCGGGCCGACCTGCACGCGAGATTGCGGAAGTATTTCCATATTCAAGTATCTACCACGCCTGTAAACCGTCTGGTCTCCCGACATGTGCGACAGTATAATATATACACGCCCGTAAGTGTGTGTGTGTGTGTGTGTAATGGGAAGGATAGGAAAGGAAGAGAAAGGAAAGATCAAGCACGTTTCGTGGCTCGTTTGATACGTTACTGCTCCGGCATTCGGGTGGTATTGATCAGAGAAACCATGGAAAACTACCTATCAGATAGTCCTCCGCTATAATACTCCAGGTAGCGTCTGAAATCCACTTGGCCATCTAGGTAGTATCGAATGGAGTCTCACAGTCAGAGCCAATGCAGATTCATTAATTAATATTGTTATTAATTATTAACAATTTTAAATCTGTAATTAATAAAATGCAGCAATTTTTTTTCAGTTTCCATACAATTGCAGGCTTTGGACAAGTAGCGCTTCCCAAGGACTTTTCAGATTTGTGCATGATGCATGTTGGAAAGAAAACAAATCAATACCTCCGCAATTTCATTTGTCAGAGGAAGAAAATCAGTAATCAAATATTAGAATCATTACCAGACAGGAAGAGTAATAATTGTTCGCATTTCTTGGACATGTGCGTACCTCAGTTGAGGAAACTGAAGTCAGATTGTTTAGAGTTATACGAGAAGTATCAATGAAGTAACCTATGAAAAAACAAAACAGCATTTGCGGACTTCATGTAGGCGTTCTAATTAGTAATGCTATGGTTAAATATTTTTTCTTCCCTTAAAGTAATAAAAATCATTGTCGGATGAAAAAGTTTTCGCACAATCATAATTATACAAAGGGGAAAATTTAATGCTATAATTAAATATTTAAAATATGTTTACATCAAAATATTTTTTTGAATTTCTTTCAAGTCTAACTTAAACCAATGGAATGCATTCATGACGAGGAGAAGAAAAGACGTGATACTAGAAATATTACGACGAGCATTGCTGAATAATTTCCTCTTTTATATAGTATAAAATGTTAGAAGAATGCAAAAATTCGGTATGTCCTCGTTTTGGCACAAAAATTATAAAACACAAGAAATACTTTTTGTTTTGAAGTGCAGAAGTATAATCTCAGACAATAACCTCTTCCACGGAATCAACATTTTTTTATATGTCTATTTCGGACGCTTTTCCTTGCGACAATACAAAGATACAAATAGCTGTTTATAACGAAATTCTATTCTTCTTTTGATGAACAAAACAAAGATGTGTTTCTCCGTTTTCAGAGAGATTTGTGCTCTATTCTCCCGTCTGTGATACACCAGAAACAGTCTCATCAGCTTCAGAGATTGCCGTCTTTGTGTGGAGCTAAAACCTCGCTCGTGGCGCCGAAGATAACAACGCATGAGAGAGAGAAAAAGACGATCCGTGCACCGTTGTGTGGCCTTTCGTCTTTAGCTTATGATGTGTAGATGGTCCTTGGAAGAACTTATCTCCTGCCGAGAAAATGGTATCAAATACTCCGTGAGAGAAGACAATATAAATAAAACTACGCAGCAGGCACTGCAACAAAAATAAAGAGAAATAAGAAGCAGACCAGCGTTATTCAGCTCTAAGTTCCGTAGATTATTTCCTTTAGATATGTTTTAATTCAATTTGAAGGGGCAGTCTGCCAATTTCATGATTTTACATGTATCTTATATTATTTAATTATTTCTTGGGCATTTATGCGCTAATTTCACAGAAAATGTAGTGCAGATTTCTATAGAATAAGTCAGCCCTCAGTTTGTAGAATCATTACAGAAATATATGAAGTAAAATCAAGTTTTCATGTGTTGTACAAATATCGTACGCCAGTAATTATACTTACTAAACACGCAAAATCGGAAACATTCTACCAATAGCAATTATCCGCACAAGACTTAACGCATCAAAGCAACGAAACGAAATTTATAATTTATTTTCTGTTGATGAACCCTGTCGATGAAACCAGATGCTATTCATGCGCTTAAAAGAACTGCAAAATTTGTAAACAAAATTGACACGGCCTTCTAGATCCATATCTAGAAACCAATAAAGCAATGTTGCCAATATTATGTACTGAAATTTTGCCTAAGGATGTCTTACGAATAAGTGGGGTCTATGTATACGAAACTGTCATAAGGGTTTACTTATTTTAAGGAAATGCTTATTACGTAAGCGTTGACTTATCGTACATGTGTCGACTATGAATACGGCCCTAAAATACCCATCTATTCAAAATCAGACATTTCTGGAAAATTGATGGTTTCCGGTCTCCTATAACAGGTAATGTCTATGCAGAGAGCCGAGATCGCCAAGGCAGTAGTGTCATGGCGATCTCGTATTGAAGGATTGCGGGTTCGAATCCCGCCTCGGGCATGGATGTATATGTGATCGTCCCTTCACCCATTCACCTTCCTGTCACTTCATTAAAAGAGGGATTAATAATTCCCTGCCCAGGATTAATAATGCCCTTCTCGAGCAGGAGGCCCTTGCTCAATGGGATGTGTAGTTAATAATAATAATAATAATAATAATAATAATAATAATAATAATAATAATAATAATAATAATAATTACACGCAACAGTAACATGTATGATCACAATGTTTCAGCCACAAGTTTCAAACCGGGCGTGTCGTGTTGCTGAGCTAAGCAACGGTCTCGAATTTAAAAACGTGTTCGTAGCGCTGAGATCGCCAGTCGCACATGACGCACGTTTCGCCATCTGAGGAGCTCTCGGAACACGTTCTGTGTCGCGGGTCATGCTGCCACCACAGGTCGCTCTTTACCATTTCGTAACAGCGCTTCGGTGTTGGTGTCGTATAGCGAAAGAGAGATCCAAAGCATTCAAGATCGTTGAAGGGCGTCCGAGAGCGCTGGAGGGCTATGAGAACTCGGAGGGCGCAGGGGTTCTATGAGAACTCAGAGAGCGTCGGAGGGTATTAGAGGGTGTTGAAGAATATGAGAGGGTGTCCTGGGGTGTCGGAGGGCATCGAAGGGCGTCGGAGTGCCTAAGAGAATGTTCGAGAACGTCCGAGTGCGTCAAGGGTTTCGGAGGCCTGAGATGACATCATCGGAGGGAGTCGCAAGCGCCCGGGGCTGGAGGAGGAAGGTGGACGGCTAATCCAGGTAGAGAAAAAGAGAAGGTGGTGGGAGGGAAGGGGGTGGACAGTGGGGTGGGGGCAGCAAGTGAAGTTGCACACTGCGAAATGTACACAACGTTGATCACTTTGGGCAGACCAAATACGTTAGAACGTTTTAGAATGTTTGTGAAAATACTAGCCGATGAGACATCCCTTGTCCGACCTAGATTACGAAGGAACTTGTTGGGATCCAAATAGCTGTACTCACAAAGGAAAGCTTTCATGGTTTCTACAGGAAACAAATTAAAACAATCATGAGAACCACTCTAAAGAAGAATAAAGAAAGCCAGGCTCTCCGCCTTACATGAATAGTACGTAGGCCAGGCCGGCTCGCAGGAAATTCAGAATAGATTAGGGAGAACAATGGTCTTTGGCACAGGGGACTTAAATGAAGAAATGTGAACCAGAAGCAAAGAAGAGACGTAGGCAAATTCTCATTTGACCTATTAGAGACTCGGACAGTTTGGAGGCAACAATTTCCTACTCTACCTAGCAATGTTCCTAGTATTAAAATATACAGTAGTATTAAGCAATAAAGTAAGCAAATTTAGAATGTTACAGTAAGTTAAAACTTACTTAAATGTCATGCAGTTCAGTGAAGTGTTGTGAATGCCATTGAAAGTAAGACAAAAGAGCAGTGAAGTGAAGTGCAGTGCAGTGCAGTGCCGTGCAGTGCAACAGTAAGCAGTACTGTGTTCCGTCGTGTGGTGCACTGCTATAGAGTGGCAAATTAAGATTACCATTATTATAAACATTGTTATTGTTTTTATCATTTATTTAGCAAATGATTGCTACCAAGGTGTACTTAATTGAAGTTAAATATATTTTAAAATGGTACTTTCTGTGTATATCTGAAAAGAGGATAGAAAACCGACCTTGGATTTCACCGCTACAATACGGTACAAAATAGCATAGGAACAGAGCGGTTGGCAATGATGGAAGTCTTTATAGGTGGCGCACAGTGGTCCGGCCTATAGGAAATAAGAGGTCGTACACTCTCGTAGAAATACTGAATATTATCATAAGATAAATATTCTAATAGGACTAATACTATTCCATTTTCTCAACCCAACTACCTCATAAGTTAAACGGCAAGGTTCACGGATTCACTCTGTACATAGAACACGGTTAATTTAATCTACCAAACTTTATATACGAAAACAGAACATATATACTAAACAAAGTTTATACATAGAATATAGTAGAAAACAAAATTTATTGAAAAAGTACAGGGCGCACAGAGAACATCGAGTTTCGATTAACACACTCAGCCAACACAGTGGGTAAACAAAATTCTCAGCCGAACGCAAGTACACAGAACTCAGGAAAACGTATGGAGAACACAATATACGTATGGAATAAGCTTATTAACCAAACGTAATTTATATTTAAAGATTACAGATTTTATACAGATCAAAGCTTCTAAACAAAACGCAAAGAACAATAAACATCTACGGAGTACAGTTTATATACAGAACGCAGTTTATGAGAACAGCATTTACACGAAGTACAGACTATGTAAGGAACATCGGCAATAAACAGCACACGGCTATTTTACAGAACGGTAGGTGCGCAACAAATAAACGAAGGGAAACAAATTTACAAAACTCAGTGAATTAACGAAACAGCTTATTTCCAAAGAAAACATATTTACAAAACACAGCGTATTTACAAAACACAGCGTATTTACAAAACACAGCGTAATTGCAAAACACAGCATATTTACAAAACACAGCGTATTTACAAAACTCAACGTACTTACAAAACTCAGTGCAGTTACAAAACTCAGCGCAGTTACAAAACTCTGCGTAGATACAAAACTCAGCTTATTTACAAAAAACAGCGAACCTACAAAACACTACGTATATACAAAACACAGCAAATTTGCAAAACAACTTATTTACAATACACAACGTATTTACAACATGAAGCTTATTTACAACATATTTATAAAACAGAGCTTATTTACAAAACAGCATACTTATAAAACATAGCACATTTACAAAACATAGCTTATTTACAAAACATAGCATATTTACAAAACATAGCATATTTTACAAACATAGCATATTTACAAAACATAGCTATTTACAAAACAATAAGCAAATATTTAAAAACATAGCATATTTACAAAACCATAGCACTATTATTACAAAACATAGGCATATTTTACAAAACATAGCATATTTACAAAACATAGCATATTTACGCAAAACATAGCAATATTTACAAAACATCAGCATACTTTACAAAACATAGCATATTTACAAACATAGCATATTTACAAAAGCATAGCATATTTACAAAAACATAGGCATATTTAAAAAACATAGCATATTTTACAAACATAGCATATTTACAGAACATAGCATATTTACAGAACACAGCATATTCACAAAACATAGCATATTCACAAAACATAGCATATTTACAAAACATAGTATATTTACAAAACACAGCATAGTTACAAAACACAGCATAGTTACAAAACACAGCATAGTTACAAAACACAGGGTATTTAGAAAACACAACGTATGTACAACACAACGTATTTTAAAAAGTTTAGCTTACAAAACAGTTTGGTCACAAAGCAAAGTATATTTACATATCACAGCTTATTTACAAAGCAAGGCTCATTTACAAAGCACAGCTTGTTTACAAAACACAGCTAGTTTACAAATCACAGCTAGTAGTATACAAAACAGAACTTGTTAACAAAGCCCAGTTTAATTTACAAAACAGAACTTACTTACTTAACACAGTTTACACTAGGACACCGAAGGCAACTATATACTCAGCACAACTACATACTTACTGCAACTTTACATTCAACACAACTAGATATAGAACAGACGTTTTAAACCGAACACAACTACACATCAAACACAACTTTACGTCGAACACAACTTTAGACCGAACACAATTTTAAAAGGTTATACTGAACGCAACTTTATACAGAACACTTTACAGAGAACACAACTATTTGCGAACTGCAACTTTACGCGACACACCTTTACGCGACACACACCTTTACACGACACACAACTTTATGCCAAATACAAGTTTATTCCAAACACAACTTTATGCCAAACACAACTTTATGCCAAATACAACTTTATGCCAAACACAACTTTATGCCAAACACAACTTTATGCCAAACACAACTTTATGCCAAACAAAACTTTATGCCAAACAAAACTTTATGCCAAACAAAACTTTATGCCAAACACAAATTTACGCCAAACACTACTGTATGGGAAACAAATATTTATGCGAAACACAATTTTATGCGAAACAACTTTACACAGAACACAAATTTATGTAGATCACATCGTAATCACAATCACAACTTTATGTAGATCACATCGTAATACAACATAATATCGAACAAGACAGCTTATACACATTTCTCTTAATATATACAGTAATGCAGACCCATTACTAGAGCCTGGAAATTTTGCACGATGCCTTTGTTTTATTGTTAAAAGTTTGTGACATTTAACAATAGTAATCACTTAATTGCAGAAAAGTTCTTCAGATAACGATAAGTCTGCATGATTTTTTGTCGATATAATTAATTACCTTAATTTTATACAGAATGGAGCCTGTACAGGTTTATGTACAAAAAAGGTAAAAGAGTTATATGCAGTGCAAACACGGAGAATCATGCTGACAGTAACAATTTATATGCAAAATTTTGTACAAAGAAAGCTCTGCGAATGACGTTTTCAGGATATCTACATCTATACATAAAATAATTCAACTCGTGTACTTATTTTGAAGATTTTTTATAAAGAACAATTTTTATAAAGAAAGTCCAAAAAACACATTTATAAACAAAATATAACTATATATAGATATCTGAAAGCCATGCAAAATAACGCTTCGGAAACACAACAAATTAAAATAAAAACTAGCAAATGTATAAAGAAATATACAGAACAAAAAGTTATCCACGTAGTAGATAAAAATATATCAAAATTTTCTCTATCAGGGCCCCACAACACATTTAAAAAAAAAATCATTGCTTAACGTGGGGCTTACAATGCTTCATTTTTACAATGTGAGTACTTAGTAGGCTAGAAAGTAAAAAAAAAGATAAAGCTCCGTGTTAATTTACATCCCATTTATTACATATATGACACAACATTCATGAACTGCTTATTTAGATTCACTCATGCGTCACAGTCGAGTTGAACATTAAGCCCGCTAAGCCCGAGTCAAGCGGTTATAACATTTAACAATATGGACTTTTAAAATACAATTAGAGCGGATTGAATTAATATGTTTTATTATTTTAAAAACATTTTGGAGGCATGGTGCTTGGCCTTTTGATTAAATTACTGCTCATGCATCTACTTGAAACCGATTAGAAAAAAACATGGAAATAAGAGCAGTCAGAATACATATATACATAAATCAGACATATACATCGGACGTTCATAATGAAACGGACTTCTCATTCTCGAAATTCGCTGTCCAGATCACCCCCTTCGCTCTCCCGCACAGAGCACTGGCGCCAGTCCCGTTAGCTTAGCGAACGACCACACTGGAACGCTGTGCGTCATCGTTGCACGTGCGGTGTTTTCATTCGCCGTGCGTGCGTGTGCGCGTGCGTGCGTGCGAGCGGCGGTCATAATGCGTGTCGCAGCGACGTGCCGTCCGCCAGCAAGCCGTGAGCGTCGGAACGGCACGGCACGGCACGGCACGGCACGGCATGGTTCGTCTAGCCCGCACGCGATTGCGCAAGTGACGACGCGACCCACACCCGAAGCCGCGGCGAGGCAATGCTGCGGCGCTTCTGGGCACGTCACCGTAGGATACAGCTCGCCGAATACAGTCGACTCCGGTTATGGTGAACTCGGATACAGTGAACTCTCGGTTATAGTGACCTAAATCACCGGTTCTGTTTCGCTTGCATGACAAATAAGCATAAGAAGATTCGGTTGTAGACAACACAACCTCGGCTATAGTAAATCTAGGAAATGTCTTCTCGAAATTATAACCCTTTGGGAAAAAATATCTCCTCAGTGCCACAAAACCCAACACAAGGCTGCTTGGAGAAATATCGTCGGCCAAACGTCATAATCGAAGAAGTATTCCCTGAGGTGGAAGTAGCAGACCCGGAGTGTTTCATTAAGCGATCAGTTTCATTAGCTGCTTGCGCCATGCCTCTAGCGAAAGGATCTCCTATGCTATTAGGCCACTAAAAGAGCCTTCGCAGAGTTGGAAAGTGTTCTAACGGGGCGAGAGGCATTGCAGTGCGTCAAGACTATATTACGATACTTAGAATCAGGGGATAATTCAGAATCAAGTATGGAGAGAGCACGAACTCGAGAAGGATCTAGAGAAATTATTAATGGAAAAATGTACAAAGCAAACAATTGCAAATAATTGATCTTTTAAGGTCAAATAAATTAAGTTCATTTTTCAATTCATGTTAATTTATTTGCCGTGTTTGTATATTAATAACATTAACCATCGTGGAGGAATTCTATTTAATTTTGACATCATCGGATATAGTGAACCTGGTTCACTATAGGAATAGTTAGTTAGTTCCCAGAAGTTCGCTAAAACCGGAGTTACTGTACGTCGCGGGATTTGCATCGGCTTGCGGGGTTTTACTCCTCCCGACGTCTCCCTAGGGGGGCACCGCTCCAGTCGGGATAAATTCTGAGAGCCCGACTGGGTCGCGATGTGAGTGTTAGGGTAGTGAAAGTGTACGTTGTGTATGCGTAAGGAGAAATGAGATAAGTATGAGAAAAATGCGAGAAATCCGAAATCTATTTGTTAGGGTGCTCCTCTTACATTCGCCAGTGTTGTTAGGAGACACCACGGAAAACTACCGGTCAGAGCAGCAGGGCTTTAGAATTCTCCTCCAGTTATTGACAAGAGTCGACCTAGTTATCTATACTCCCTAGCTACAGCCGTGGAGGATTGGAAACTTCTATCGGTTCCCTGAGTTGTCTTGGAAATACCCATCCACCCCAGATCGTTAGTGCCATGGGAGACTCAGTTGGGAGATGGCTAGGGGCCCCTATTTTAGACCAGTCAGGTTCCCATTTCGGTTTCGGTTTGGGAATCGCCCGGCTGCATCCCGCAATCAGTTTTCACTCACCATCGCTTTCCAACTAATCCCTTTTCATTTTTCGTTACATGAGAAGGAATAGCACGACTCTATCCCGTTTCGTTCTTCCGGTGTCTTGTAAACATTTTAGTTAAGTGTGCATTCATAAGTAGCACTTACAGATGTTCTCACACCAGTGCAGAGAAAACCTAGAACACAGGTAAACATGACAGAATCCTCTGAATTGTGTATGTTATCACAGCGACATAAGAAGATCTGGAAAGGTGATTTCATGTTTTGTTTCAACAAACATTTAAGCGGTGGTTTTCAACGTTGGAAATGCTCTAAAAGGACTTGCAAATGTTTTGTCAAAAACAGAGAAAAATGGATAAATTTTAACTGATCAATGTGATTCTATGCAGACCACGGGAAACGTAGAAATGAATCCTCGTAATGAGTTGGGCTACGCCTTTTTGGGGAGGTTGGTAAACGCCTTGAGAAAAGTTGTCAGCCGGATGCAGTCTGTATACGTCCTTCGGGCTCGTGGTTATAGTGATCCATGACTCACGAAACATTAAGCATTTCGTCGCGTCGTGGGGTGAAGAGATTTTCTCGCATCTGATCAACTTCATAGCCCGTAGTCCCTAGCTACCATGTGAATATGGTAATGTCATATTCAAGCTCGAAAATATACGATCGATGGCAAAGGCATTGGTAAGGCCAAGGTCGCCCGCGTTGTGACCTAAAGCCGGATGCCAGCCCTCAGGGCCTAGGAGCCTTGGGAGGGGTAAAAATATAGTCAAAAGGCCTGGGTGTCCAATGCTGACGTCCGAAAACTTTTAGTGCCGGCAAATGGCGCGTGAGGATCCACACACAAATGAATGGCCTTTCGTGCACTCGAATGCGGAATTGGCATTTCGGTTCCGCATGTAAATGCCCTGGCAGAGGGCTGACTTTCCTTTGACTTTCCGTTACGACGATATTGGACAAAATTTGTGAATAAAGCGAAAAATGGAGATGTAGAACGTAGTGTACAGTTACAGGCAAGGAGTATTCTTCTAAGTTACTGTATTACTAATCTATATACTAATTTCCGATGGGTGCAGAAATTGAAAGAAAACTGTGGAGTCTCCGATCCTGAGAAGTGTTTATGATTTTGTTAGATACTAGGAAGTCGAGAAAAATCCCAAAATCATCAAAGAGTTTCGAGTCTGCTTGAAAAGTGCACGTATATCATTGTGTTATTGCGCCTATTCTCATACTGCGCTTACCGACAGAATTCTCACACTCAGTGCGCCATTGCTTACTATACAGCTGACGTCATGCAACAGTAAGGCTATTCGCAAGTTGAGAACTTTTGTAATGTGTGTAAATGAATAGTAAATTGTTAGTACTTAACAGATGGATAGTGAAGGTATACGTAACGATTCTAGTGTGCAATGTTTCATTTTCTGGTTTGGAAAGTCTCTTAGGATACATTGTGTGGAAGATACTTAAAGATCGAAATAGGATGTTGAGGTGCTAGATTCATAATTCAAGCATGATTTTAATTCCAATTCCAAGCTTGGTTCCAAATCAAATATGTTCTTTGAGTCAGGGAGAATTCAAGAGTCCCGTTGTAGGAACATCTTCGATGAGCAAGTCTTGCCCTCGAAGCGACCTTCGGGCTAGAGACTAAACAAGCGGTTCTCGATGCAGACAGAACGTAATGACGAACGCGTTTTATGGCTCCCCCGTACAGACGGTAATCCGCTCACAACTGCGTTGCCTATAAACCCTGAAGGCGGCGGAACTCACAATGTCTCCCAAGGCAAATCAATAATATAATAGAACAAGCTCTCTCAGTGCACGAATTTCCAGAAAATGGGCTGATATTTTTTTTTTAATTTCATTTCCTCCCGTCCAACACATATCCTTGCGGCATTTAACTGTTTGTAAAATATGATCGCATTGAACCATCCACAGGCAAAAGTCCTCAACATATTTTCATAATAATTATACTTAATTAAATTCTTGAGAAGGAAAAGATGTAAATGTAATAAAAATGGAATTTTGTTTGTTTCTTCGAATTTAAACGTTTATAAAAAATTACGGCGGGTTGTCGTTCGTTAACGGAGTAACAGAACTAGGAGTTTTAAAATGTGATGTAAAATGTGAACATTTAGTGATCCGTTAACTAATCCTTCTCTAAAACATAAAAATAAGAAATCTATATTTCTGAAGGTCTGAAGAAGTTTTTTCATGACGTATTAAGTCCCCTTCACCTTCTCCTCGAATTTCTTTGATTAAACACTCTGTATAAGGGAATAGACACGCTGTACTAGTCGAATTTGTGAATATTTCTGAAAAAGTGTCGCACTCAAAATAAATGAAACGAAATTGAGAGATAATTCTCAGAAAGAAAAAAAAACTACTCCTGGATATTTTTGTAATATAAAACAAAATAAAAAATAACTAAAACAGAGACAAATACGTTAAAATATTAATCATAGAAAATTTGCGACAGCGTTAATGTCCAAGAGGCTATCGGTTCGCGTAATAATAGTTTCATACGGGAGACAATTGAACATTGCAAAAAATATCAATACTTAAATGTATATTCTTGAATTTTGTTTTTCTAACAATATTTGCAAAAAACGAGATACAATACATTGCAAACTTCAAATTCACGGATGAGGGCAGAGTGTAGAATAACGAACAGCACACAGTTAAAGATCCACTTTTCGATATATAAATTTAAAGGCTCTGTAAAAAATCAATAAACTTAAAGAAACTTCTTGCAGCGCTTTCATTTAAGTAATCTCTTACAAAGCTAAGAGCGTTTAACGAATCTTTCAATGGGTTAATGTGTAGGGTTTTCTACAGAGTTTCAGCTATTCCATCGGGTTCGTGATTTTGAGATTTTGTAGTTAGGCCAATTCAATCTCTCACTACCATTGAAAACATTCTCTCGAAGTCACATATAAAATAAAGCGATTGCTTGTTCAAAAAACAAGGGTTTTAGTTAGAAGTGTATATCTATTCGAAACTAACAATAAAACGTTTTGACTTAAGTACGTCCCTAAATCTTAACCGATTTCATCAGTACTGTGAACGAATCCTTCATCCTCTGAGTAATTAGACAGTCTTTCGTTTTGTGTTATGCTTTTTTTTGTGTATCGGTATCTCGTGTTTTAGAAAAGCCAATGGAAAAATTCGCGTGAGTTAAGCTAGCGACACATGAGCGTTTCATAACGTACGTCAGTGACGCACGTAATTTGTCGTGCGTTGGTTGACAGGCCACACGAGTAAGATCACAGACGCGCAACGGATGTCATTTGTCCTGAGGACTTCTGCTAGGAAACATGGATGTCGCGCAGATAGAGATAGCATATAACATTAGAATAATACGTATAAAAGAGAGGAGGATGATATGGTACGTTTATCCCATTAATATTGCTTTGGAAAATCACATTTTACACTCTCTTTCAGATTTCATGCAACGACAATGAAACATTTTTAAATTATTTCCGAATGTTTGTGCCGCTGCTTAGGGAATTACAATCGAAATTAGGTGATCGTATTAAACGACAAGATACCAACGTACGGTCTTCTACACCACTAGAAGAAATGATTGCATGTGCACTTCATAAATTAATCTTTGAATGTTGGATTTGTTAATTTTATGAATAAAAAACGTATGCCGCGCTTTCAACGTGGTTTAATGCAGGAATAAAGTACATCGCTAATAATCCATGTGTTCTGCACTCTATGGATACCTAAGAAGCTACAACATCCGTTAGGAACAACGCACGCAGTCTACACGCCAACGTCTCCTATCCGACGGACGTTGTTGGCGACGGACGTCACTGCAGCACGCTAGTGTGCCACGGCCCACGTGCTACGCTCTACGCTTGTGTGTCGCTAACCTTAGTGTGAACTGAAAGCATCTCCGTTAACATACTGAATGATTCCAAAAGTTAGTATCATAACATCTACATTTTCTTGAATATCTCTCCAACAGAACCTCGATGTTTCCTCGCATGTAATGCCCGACCGTCGAAGAGGTAGTCACGGATTGGTTGATTGCTCTAGTTATTCGAGATCGGACGTCAGCTGAATTACAATTACAACTAAAAAAAAAGGATTGAAGCAACGAAGCGTGAAACCAATCATCGCTGCGCTGTCTTCTGTAACCAGCACTTTTATGGGCATTCTAGGTAAAACCGTGTACACACGTCATGGCTATGTTTGCTTATAACAAAATCAATAAAAGAAAGAAATTAGAGTATGAATTCAATTGTAGTGACGTTCGAAGAACGGAGTACAAAGTAATAAAAGACGCCCATGTAACTTCTTTATACTTTCAGTTTACTTCCATATCAGTTCTTAACAATGTTTTCAAAAGAAATAGCTGACATCCTGTAAATAATGATGTAATGGCCTAACTAGTAAACGAGATGCATAGAATACTCGAAAAAAATAATATTCATTGGCGAAAAAATGAATATTACGTTTATTATTATCATCTTGATCATTCTTCTTCTTCATATTATTATTATTATAATTATAATTATTATTATTATAATAATAATAATTATTATTATCATCATCATTATTTGGTTGTTTTTGTTTTAAAATTATCCTAGAAATTCACAACTAAAGATACGAAGAGTCCGCTATAAAATCTACTCCAGGTTGCAACGAATTTCCTAAGAGACTGAATCATAAATAATGAAAACCGGTTTATTATAATGTGTTCTCAATGCCAGATCTTGGACAGTAATTACTACTTCTTTTCATTCTTGCTTCGTTCAGCGCTCTTTAAGCCAGATAAATGATTGGTCTTTGTTGGTTTAAATCTTTCCAATTTTTTGTAGATATTGACCATGGAGTGGTTTGACCCTCCATGATTTCTTTAAAATTATTTTTATAATAATAATGATAATAATAATTATTATTATTTTCATCATAATAATACTGCAATATACTTAATAAAATCAGGTTTTTTGATTACTCTTCATTATGGATGTTCGTGCAAAGTAAATAAAACATTCGGGTGATTGTAAACACACAAAGCGCAACAAACTCCCACAATGGTATCAAAACATTATCGCTTGTTTCCTATACCCTCGCGTACGTGGTGGAAGGTAACGAGCCGCCCACTCAACCTTATTGATTTGCCAATTCACTGTAATAGCTTGAACAGCACGGGCTCCACAACACGCGGCACACACAGGTCGAAGCCACTCCGGAAAGTTGGCTCGGGGTATTGTATCTCTCGGCTCTTCGATTTACGAACAGAGTCGCGCACGTTCTTATCGACTTGAGTACAAAGCTGGCTGGCTGTAGTGGGTGCACATGAAAGTCAAGGGTAGTGGTGTTGATGCACAAAAGCGGCATCGTTTCTCTGAGGGACGTTCTGCGCTGACTTCAAATATTTGTGGAGCCGCGTGCATACGAGCGAATCCAGCAGATCATTTTGGTGGCGGGGGGGGGGACGTAGATTTTTTAAAATAATAAACATATTTGCTATTACATTGTATACTATTTGTGTACTGTAGATATACTATACAATACTATTGTTTAACCAAGTACATAATTGAACATAAATGAATACTTAAATCAATTTTGAAAAATAAAGGAAGGTAAAAGAAAACTCTAAGCCTTTTTGGGGGGATGAATGGCTCCCATGCCCTCCCTGGATCCGCCAATGCCCCTACAACATCTTACTAAACTCCAGTATTAAACTGTATCTTGTATACAGACTTATTGCTCTATATTGTAACAGAATATCACGGGCATGAATTTCTCCTCCTTTATTCCTTGATACAGTGCAGGTACAAAACCTCTTACTCAATAATTATCAACAGTGTTTGATCAAGTTTTATTTATCTGTGGCTATTTTGTCAAAAACAAATATACATGACCATGGTGCTGTTACTTTCTTTTTTAACTATTGTACTATATTTTTCATTGGGTTTCAAGCGCTGCTGTAGTTGCGCGAAAACAAGTATCTTAATCTATTTTAATTTATATTCATCTGAATATTCATATACGAGAAGCAAAAGTACGAAGTGGTACTACCAATGACACACGTCATAACCATGGTATTTTCATTTATAATAAAAGCCGCGCAAAGAGAAAAAAGCTATATTTAAGTTGTAAAAATATAAAAATGTATTTTAAATATTTTTTGTAACTACTTATACATTAAAATTGACACCGATATATTACCAACAACCTGACCAGTTGTTCCAATAAACCGAACCAACGTGCATTAACAAAACTGACGCCTTGAAAAAAATGCAGATGATAGTAGAAACTAAATGAATTTTTCTCTCTCCATTTTTCTTCCTCTCTCCCTAACCTTTCTGCACCTCTTTTCTCGCTCTCTCCGTTCCTCGCCTTTCTATTATTCTCTTCCTTTTTCTGAAAATCTCACGTAATTACGTTAGGAATCATTCAAGAAATATATACATGCTAAGGGGTGAGTAGTAATTTAGCTACTTTGTAACGAAAGAGTTCAATGGGAGGGAGAGTCATTGGAATGTGTGCGCACGCTACAAACAGCAGGGCCTCATTTAAAGACATTTTAGTAAAAACCATAGACATACAGTGTATTAATAAATATGTTTCTCCTAGAGACAATACAAATAGTGTTGTCATTACTTTGCTTCCCTTATACTCCATTCAAACGTTTAATATAGAACTGATGATACATTTGTATAAAACTATCGCTTGTAAAGAGGGGGTTCGTGATGTTACAAAACTGTACGAAGAGACGTAGGAGTGAAAATAACACCTACGTGCTGTGTACGCCACCTTCTACCTCAAGTACAACAAATGCAGCGTTGGGCGGGACGCGTTACACGCATCCGTTCGGATGGCGCAAAGACCCGGGCGTGAAAGTCGCACGCCCTGCCTTTAACGAAACATGTAGAATCTTTAAACGTCGCATTAAGCGGGCAACGTTACGCACATCCGCGCTGCACCACCACCGTCGCAGCAGCAGCAGCAGCAGCAGCACCGTTCCGATTCCATTGTGCCAGCACGTGCGAGCAGCTCGCGCGTGTGGGCATCCTTTGCGCTCGCTACGTGCGGCGAAAGCGTAAAAAAGTGACAAGGTGTGGAGGTATACGAGGGCGGCGCCGCCACCTCCCTCGCCCCCTTCGCCCGACCGCTCGCGGCCACCCCCGCGGGGGCGAAAGAGGGAGGGAGAGAGAGAGGGGGGGAGAGAGACGCACAAAAAGAGACGAACGCCGCACGCTGGTCTAAATCGCTCGAAGGTGGATCAAAAAATATTTAGTCTTAAAGAAGGGCGCAGTGTGATGGTCGAAACTGTGCGTTCCGTCCTCAGCTAATCCTTATGGAATTCTTGTGGACAAAGTGAGCTCTCGGAAGGTTTGTTTGAATTTTCCCATTTCTCCTGGCTCTCATTCCATTATTTATCCACCATCATTCACTTCATCATTCTCTTCGCAATCTCCTACACATTAGATTATCACTCATGGCTCTCGATGAGCTCAACATTTGAAGGTCAGTGAAGTCTAATATATACAGAAATGTAGATAGAGAATAAATGACTGAAACGACAGCTAGACATAGGACGCGGCATTAGATAATTAATATTTCAGGAACAGGAAACCCTCAATTCAAGCTAAAGTGGTTAATGTGCAACTTCTGCCAGTAAATTTTTTGAATCTGAGAATATCAGTTTAGAAAGTATGCATTTTGGTAATAGAAAACTTGCATGAGTCGAACAACATTGTTTCACAGAGAAGGCTATTGTCGAATTTATAATACGACCTATATTCTGTATGCAAATGTTTCACTAGTGTTCAATAACAAAAAGGCTCTAGGCTAGCCAACTGTAGTGGAAGGTGAGCTCTATCAATACATGTACTGTTGAGGTAATTTATTGGATGTATTTCTATTCTTTAATATATTAAAAATCAAGGACCCAATATTAACATCAGAACATTTTTATGCGCACAATTTTAGTTCATAGAAATCAACAACATTCATTTGTTTTATACAAAAAACGTCACCAACATAAAACTAATACTTAGTGCTTGGAAACACTCGCTCCTTCTATTCAACCGCTCTAAAAACTTGTGCTCACATTTATTTTCGTGTTTTCAATGTACTGAGACAAGGGAATCAAGAAAAGACAAATTTTACGAAAAAAACTAACACTTTTATAAACGGGAGAAACTATTTAACCTTAGCACCATTTTTGCATAACGTTATGCTTTTTATTCACACGTTCATGACGAATTGAGGTAAAAACTATTGATTTCCGACTTTTGAAAATCGTATTTTACAAAACACTGAGGTGAACCTTTCAAATTAACTACTGCATATATATTTTGAGACTACCGTGGCGGTAGTAAAGATACTAATACAACTAGTCTATGTTGTCATATGTTGTCCCTCGCTTGTTGTCCCTCGCGAACGATTCTTTTTGAAACTTCCTGCCACACTCCGGGGTTAAGTTAAGTCAAACAATATCCTATATGGGTAAAGCGTGTTTCTGACAGATTCTTTGGGCAGCAGATTGTGGTTATTCAAAAGGCGGATGTTCCAAAGGCTTCTCAAGAGGTTTAATTTTTTTTAATTAAACGAACACTGAGTTCAAATTAATTAAAATGGTACAAGATTCTCATCTTCGTTTTTCCCAACACCTCACATACACGCCCTCACAGACACCTCGACACGCACTGAGGCACCTACATGCCCGCACAATCATGTATCCAAATTAAGTATGTTTCAATTGAACGACTTAAGATCAGATAATAAAACATAACATTTTAGTAAAAATTTAGAAATATTCGTGTTAGGGCATTTAGTTTCCCTCTACACGAACAGTGTTCAATTTTACCGCCAAATGGCATAGAGAAAATTGTTAACAGTAAACATTGTTACAGAATACTTGTGACACATGTATTATATGTGACACATTTTGCTTTATAACACAATTTGTCCCAAGTGGCACAGGACTCGGAGCTCTTGAGCCCTTCAATTGTGTACAGAACCCGCTGAAGAAATCCGGCGTTGCCCGAGTATATATTTATCACAATCATTTATTGGATAGGAAAATCAATTCTATTCACAGCGTAAAATGGAAGTTATTTCATTTACATATCCACTAGATCCCCCCTCCACTTCATCTCTCTCTGCCCTGCACTTACTGGTCCGGTGAAGCATTATTCCCTTTTACCCGATCCGCCCCAATCCACCGCCCAGCACTAGCCGCTCCACCCCGAGTCACCCCTACTCAAGCTTCGCATCCCTAAATATGTAGGAGCACTGCGGGTTGCATTAAACATGTTTTTTAACAAAAAATTGGAGGTAACATTTTGAATCGCGAAACCGCTACTTATTTTTCCACCACCAAACTGCGCTGATTTGCAGCGACTCCGACCTGGAGGACATAGTATTTGAAAGTTAATGAAGGCGGATTTTTAACACTATCTACATAGATAGGTCGAATTCAGCCACTGTCTGGGCGAAAAGTCTAGAGGTTGCATGCTCTTATCGGTAGTTTTCCGTGGTTTCTCCTACCAATACCAGGCGAATGCTGGAGTAATACTCTAACAAACGGGCCACAGACAGTGGCGATTCTTCTTATTTTTCCTAAACCTCTAGATCGACGTTGGATCTTGTCATCTACTCAAGGAGGTACAGCGGCACATTACAGAATAAAACATTCCTAAACTAGCAGTTGATATTCCCGGAAACAATCTATCAATCAACCCATCATTTGTTCCACTAATGGACAGTGTGCGCTGGCCGAAGCGTTTCAAGGGGGCGACGTGGGAATGAGGCACGAGTGGTACAGGGATGTGGAATAATGAAAGACGGTGTGGGAATTGGTGAGGAGGGAGGGGGAGGATGGAGAGGGAGGAGGAGGGGGAGGGGAGAGAGAGAGGAAAGGCGATGGGAGGGGACACGGTGTGACCGTCGCACCTTCAGATAAATAAAACATCCTGCCGATATCGATTCCCGGGGCGCCGCCGTGTCAGTCGGAGCGTCCGCAACACCCCGTACCCCCTTCTCATAAATTCCTTCCGAGTTCGAGAACGTTACTCGGGGATTTATGGAAATCCGTGCGTATTACCGCTGCATAATGCGTATTTATGAGCGGAGAAATTATTTTCTTGGCCGAGTGAGAGAGATATTTCTTTAGAATGCATGCAGTGTGCTTTTCCCTAAAACAGAACGTGGGACCAAAATGTCTTTAAATGTCTTGTTCTGAAATTTTGCTATGAGTAGCATCTATGGTCTGTTATTAGAAATATGCTGTGAAGTGCTTCATGTATGATGTTATCACGTTTTAACTGATTTCATTCAGTAGGCTGTGAACTAGGACGTGGATTGCAAGTTAGAACTTTTCGTTATGGAGGTGATTATATGTTCAGAACGTTTTGTGCAGAAGGGGCTATATATTCGTACGTTGTTATCAGCATTCAGTGATGATGCACAATATGTAGGTGAAGTGCAAGGAAATGAGTATGTGCCTGTAAATAAAATTGAAAGGGTACAAGTGAAATCAGGTCGAAATGTGAGAATATTAACCTTTTGCAATGTACGTGTTATTTACCATATTATGCACAAATTATACTGTTTCTACAATGTGTTTATTTGAAATAAATATACGATTTATAAGTATGTTTTATTATACGTAATGCGCAAGTGTCATTACATATATCAGTCCATTCCCAGACGAAAATTACATTATTAAATAACTTGTTCAAACATTTCAATAAATCGCCAAGAATATCCAGAAATGTTGAACTTGACTGTTTACATAAACAATACGTTTCTCATCATTATATCTCATTATTTATTACATGCTTCCAATTGTGTTTTGAAATTAGTTATTTTGTTCATAGACAGAAGAACGTAGTCTTCTTTTGAATTTTATGAGTGTAAAATCAATAAAAAAAATATTATCCCTCTAGTGCAAATTGTGTTTTTTCTACATACCCGTCAGGGTTTTCCATGCAACAATTTGTCCCTCTAGTGCAAATTGTGTTTTTTCTACATACCCGTCAGGGTTTTCCATGCTACAATTTGTAACGTGAAATTTGCTTCGGGGTTCGTGCATGAACCACGTGTCCCACGAACGTGACCCTGCGCTCCAAGAACGTGCCAGCAGTTCGCAGAATAGCGTGCATGTTGGCACGAGGGCACAGAGTAGTGGGACCCTGCGTGTAGCGAGGTGAAGTTTTAACATAAAGAAACTGCAAGAGTCGAGACATTGAAAGTATCGGAGAAATGTCCCTGGCTAACACTGCAACTCTATGAACACATTACAGCCTAATAAGAGCTAGTGTTACGAGTTGTCTATTTGCTTATTTTTGCAAAACAAACGTAAGCTGTGAATGGCTGAAACTTCGCAGAATATTACAAAGAGAGCAAAAATAAGCTATATCGTATCCAAAATACCCAAAATTAGGTACAATACTGTTCAGGAATACATTCTCAATCTTGTTTAGCTGCGTAATGGCAGGTTAAGTATAATTAAAACCTCAAATTAAACTTATTTTTAGGTTATATTTTGTGCAGATACAGATTAAAATTAACACCACAAGTAGATTAATGTTTCTTCAGAAACAATGAATATAATACGTCAATTTTAAATTCGCTGTCAATTGTTCTCACGACAGAGAAAAAGTTCTTTACACGCTACAGTAACTTACAGCAGGGAAAAATGGCAGAAGAAAGCACAGCTTTTATTCTAACTCATGGAATGATACGTTACTGACACAGGGGCAGTATTTTTATTTTTTTAATCGGGCGTATATCTATTTCTAAATCCAGAAAAGTATAATATTTGATTTTTTCGTCAAGAACAGTAAAACTATATGCAATGTATAATCTATAGTTTTTGGAATAATAATATATGGGCCAATTTGACAAAATAAAATATTTTTCATAGATTCAGGGCTGTAAAAATTTTAATAATGAAGTAAAAATGGGTGCATTCAAGTGAAACGAATATATCTAGCAAAACCACTAAATGAGGCTATTTTTGTACCACAGTGTATGTGTCGAATGAATATCGCATTACATAAATCAAGTAGTATGTGAAAATGTTGCTTCACGCAGCTACAACAATAGACAATATACGGAGAGGAAAAGACTTTCGTGTAAAATTTGCTTTTAAGATTGACGTGTGTTATTTCAAAGATTTTTATTCAATATTCTTTCTCGCTTTCTCACAATTGATCCTATTCACGTCGCATATGAACAAGTAATTGGTTACGACGTAGAATGATATATCTGAGAAAACAAAGGGCGTGCCGCGTTACGAGCGGAAGAAATAGAACTAAGTTTCTTATAAAATTACACAGGTACTATTCTAGCGAATTATATGTTGTTTTTTCAACTTGCAACTGGAACAGAAAAGAGACACTAATCATTCTCTCACTCTCGTACTTATATTGATAAATGGAACTTATTTGGTTATTTTACCAAGGAATCTCTCCGGTTTTGCTATTATTTTTTGTCATTTCAGAGATGATATACTGTAACAAGATAGATGTGCAGTAATAATGTGTCCAGAAGTGATGATCAAGAGACAAACAATTTGTTTGATTGGGTTCTGTTCCGAGATTCGTCTGTGATAGATCGAAGAAACCACGGCTAACTACAGATGGAAGTAGCCAGGCGCAAGAATGCTCCTCCAGACAGTGATTGAACTCGACCCAGATATTTAGTGCCGAACAGTCCGTATCGTCGGGTTGCATGGACACATTCGTTGCACTGGCATAAGTTGTTGCCCTGAGCCAATTCAGGCAGTATTTTAATGAAACAATTTGAATGATGAAGCAATCGTGAAATGAGGGGCATGGAAAACCGGAGAACTCCAAGTAAACACGTCACAAACCATACTGTCCGCCACAAATTTCTCATGGGTCATACCCTGGGGTAATGGATATGTAAACTAAAAAATAAATATTCATCTGGATAAAAAATTCGGGATTATTTGTTGAAAACGTGCCTACATGCCTTTATACATACGTTAACTCATATTTCAAATGCTTCTTTATGCACAGTAATATTTCCAGATATTTTCAAAACAGGAAAAATTAAGCCACTTTTTAAAAAAGGGAACCAAAAAGAAATTCAAAATTACTGGCCAATTTCTCTTTTGTAAGTTTTCTCAAAAATATTAGAGAAACGTTTCTATACGCGAATGGAACCTTTTCTCAGGAAAAACGAAGCGTTTTCAGACTCACAATACGGTTTTAGAAAATCGAAATCTACGGAAACTGCGATTAATTCTTTCTGTCACCAATAGACCAAAATGACGCACCCACTGGAATATTTTTAGACCTTTCGAAAGATTTTGACGTTATTGACCATATTGCTATGAAAATTACCTTCTTATGGAATTCGTGTTATTGCGCTAGATTGGTTAACCTCGTACCTTAAACATCGATCTCCAACAGTAGAAGTACCCTACTGGCACGAAAGAACATTTACTTATCTTTCCGATTCTTTACCAACTGAATATGGGGTCCCGCAAAGTTCGATCTTAGGTCCTATTCTCTTTCTGCAAACAATATGCCCTTGACTATTAAAAACGGAAGAACAATTCTATTTGCCTATGACACGAATGTTCTTTGCAAAAAAGGAAACAATAAAAAATAAGTATTTCAGAAGTTTCAAATTGATTTTGTAATAACAAATTAATATTTAACAAAGGAAAAGCCATTTCAATGAATTTTTGCATTTCAAATCAGCAATCGCATGCTCCATCGAAAATGAACAATATGCAATTAGCTGGTGTTGAGGTAAAAAATATTCTAGGTCTTTCAATTTAGTCAAACCTCAAATGGAATGTATATATAACAGAATTAAAAACTAAGTTCATTATGTTACGCATTCAGAACTCTTTCAAATTCTGTCAGCCTTCATGCAGCTCTTTGTGTGTATTTTGCCTAAATGTGCATTCCTGCCTAAGATATGGCATACTATTCTGGGGAAGCTCATCATGCAATACCTAGACCTTTAGATTGCAAAAGAAAATTATCCGAATAATGAAAAAAAATGCCATCTACGTGATCCCTGTAAGCCACACTTCATAGGACTTAGAATCTTACTATTGCCTTGCTTATTTATTTACGAATCTGTAATATTTGTCAAAACTGACTTACTTAACGGTGGGAACATATTTTCATGCAATACTGAAATTTATAATTACAACACACGTCGTAGAAATCACGTTCATCAAGTGTCAGTGTCAACAGGTCACTATCAGAAATCCACATACAATACATGTACGTTTCTTTACAACTTTTCTTTCTTTACATTGCCTGACGACATTAAACAATAGAAGTCGGCACACAAATTGAAGTTAAAAATAAAATCTTTTCAGCAGCATAACTGTTACTATGCCATTAGAGATTCTACTGTTCATTAAAATGAAAAATAAATTTAACACATTTTTTTAGTTTACGTTTATTTCAAGAAAACAGTGATATATAATGAATTAGTTTACATTTGTGTTCTGTACACTTTTTAAACAGACTTAATATGCTTGTACAAACAAACAAATAATGTACTTCAGCTTCCGGATCAATGACCTCCATCACGATCAGATTTTTGTCCAGTTTCCCTGATACATTGATCAAATGCTGCGATGACCCCTTGTTTTGCTTATGGACGTAAATATAGATTCGTATGCGCATGCGCATATTTTGTTGAACTCTCCTTTTGCTTGTACTGGTAGAGTAGAGGTAAGGGTGAGTTACTATTTGGCAGCAATGTAGAAATATCAAACCTGCAGTTCGTTTATCGTTGCAAATAAGGTTTTTATAACTTGGAAACGAAAATGTCTAGTTTTTCAAATGTTGCTAATCTCGCACTTTTTAAAATTTTATTTTTATACATTTATCTTTACGTTTTACTTATCTTTCAACTATTTCTAGTTAAAATGATGGGAAGGGATTTTGGAACTCAAGAAAACGTGCGCAGATGATCTTCTCCCCCATACGTCACATACAGTTTTTACTGTATTTTGACTAAATAGATATAAAACAAATGTAATCCCCATTGGTCATACCGCTTACGCAGTGTAAAAAAAGTAATGTAATGTTGTGCGGAAACGGGGATTTTTTTTCCAGAAAAACTTTTCTTACAGGACCCTGGTACCGACAAATTGGATAAATCCAGTTGCTAAATTTAGAAAAAAATTCTCTAACGCGGGGTATGTCCAGAATCTGTTTTGCGTGCCTAATGTGGGTCATTGATGACGAAAAATCGAATGACGGTAAGACGTCTGTCTGTCCATCTGTGAACAAAGCTAGCGTCTAAACAGTGCAGCCGATTTTTTCCAAAATGAGATTCCCCAATACATATGGCTGATGTTGCGGCCCCTTGAATTTGAAACCGATATTTTAATTTAAGGGAGTACTTTACATGTAGCCCCTGGGATATTTTCCAAATTTTCAAAAAAAGGCTTCATCGTTTTTTATTATTTTTGTCGGATAGTGCGAAGGAAGTTCAAGAGATGACGCCGGTGTCATGTTCGTTAAAAATCCTGATTTTCCGAAAATTGCATGAGTTCAAATTTTTTCGGAGGATTTTTTAAGGATTTTTCCTTAATGAAATCTATTCCTTAAAGATAGATTTTGAAATAAGGTCATAAATAAATTATCGAAAATTTGAGTTAAAAAAAAGACGATTACTGACGAGTTAATACGGAAAGAAATGGAGGTATAAATAGTATTACGTAAGCGTTACTAAGAACAAGAAGGAATGTGCAGTTTCTAGTACCACTAGTTTTTACTACTAACATTGTCCACCACAAATTCCTCATCCGTCGACCGCGATTTGAACTGTCGTATACACAGGTGGAAGGTCGGCGACCTGACCACTACAAACGAGTCGCCGCAGCAAATCCCATTGTAGTTTGTTTCTGGTTTTCGTTTTTAGTTTCATTCGGCACCCGGTGCCGTCTCTAAGTGTCGAATGTGGAGTGCGATGCGTCTTCCGGGACCGCCGTGGGCGTACGGCCATCACACCTGATCTAAAGGGAGATTAATGACACGCAAGACCAAGCGACCCACGGCACGAAGGCAGGCGCTCGATCACCCGCCCGACAAACGCGGCCGCAAACTTCCAGTTCTCCGCGCTCCTCTCCCGAGCTCCACAGCCCCTCTCCACGCCGCTCTTTTCTTCTCGGAACGTGCGCCGCTCTAAGAATAGTTCTCCTCGGAGAATCCTCCGTTTTTTCCTGTCGCGGGCATCTGCTCGCAGCGCCGTTGTGGCGTGCGGGGAGGCAAGATCGACACTGTCTACCCATTTGAGAAAAAATCAGTATTCTGCGTCGAAAGCGGACTCTGAACAAGCCGAAAATTGCCTTAATCGGAATTTTTTCTGGTCTGTGAAGTTAAATGACATTTTATACCCACCAAGGCAGTCTATCCAACAAGGAACTGGGACTGTTTTTTCTTCCGCAAGAGAAAACCTTTTACGAAGCGTCATCCCAGCGAATGTAATTCAACTGGTAGTGTGTCTTTGATGTGACATACTCGTAATGAAACGTATCGCCGGGTCAGTTTTAAGTTCTCTGTCCTTGTGAAGTCATACAGTTTTGTTGCTTCAGCTACGGACCGGAGAAAAGGAGGAATAAGAACATGAAATAACGCATGCAAGCACTGATGCATTTCTACATCAGACCTGCGTACTCGTAGTGAAAAAGTAACAGATGCTTGCGGGACAGACGTGTAAGGTACCTTCATACTAATGCTTCTTACTTCCGTCATTCCTGGAACATATACTGAAGAAGATTTGGTACACACCACAATTCCCTCAGTTAGTACCTACTCTGATGTCCTGCAATTCGTTCTATTGTTTCCAGTGTTCGTGCTCTCTTCTAATAATCCTTACTTACTAGAACATTTTCAGCATCAAAAATAATTGAAAAGGCTTGTCGATACAAGGGAAATTTAAAATAAAAGTATCAAAATAGCTAACAAACCATAAATCGGGGATGATCATTTCGAAAAATTCCACACTCCCACATGCACTTTGATTTAATTTATTTTCGTCAGAAAACAGTTAAAACTGAATGTGTAGAATAAGGGAGAAGTATAATCTCAGTACGCTTTCTTCAGTTTCAAAATACCTTTCTCATTCTTTACTATACATCGTTGAATGACAAATAAAAGTACCAACAAAGCAAGGATAGCAATGCTTAAAAACTATACATTTTCTCTCCCGAGGAATAGAAAAATTATTTCGATAAATGAACTATAGGTTTGATTTTATAATATTCCTAACAAAAGAGCAACCTACATCCCAAGGCTCTACTCTTACTAAAACTAACAAAAGGAGAGCTCTACAAAACATGCTGATAGTGAAGCTACATTGATTGCTCCCAAAAAGCACACATATACCAAAAATCACAGGGACATTGTTTTAAAGCTATTGAGAGACACGCCGGAGTATGGCTCAGATGATAAATTAGAAGATCAGGTTATATATTTTGAAATGTGTAAACAGACTTATGTAAATCAAAGTTTTCCATACTAGTAATTGAAAAGCCATCAACAGCAACACCACTCGAAATAGAATTAAAAACTGCGCAGAAGACAATGGTAATTGATAACTACATATTTGATTTTATAGTATTACTACGAAAATACAACCCGAACACACACCTCAACTCCTACGACAACTAGTATACGAAGAGTTCAACAATACGTGCATAAATACTGATGTACAGAAGCAAAGCAAGGGCCAATTTCTGAATTTGGTAAATCAATAAAGGGAAGCTGTAAGGAAAAACCTTTAGTATTTTAGAATTATACTGTACAAATAATGCATTATTTATCATTATTGAACTAAATATGATTCTTTTTGATGCTCAGTATGGTGTTCTATTGTATAGAGACAGTTAAGCAGAAAAAAGATTTAACTAGTCACTTTAACTTGGGTATCACTTAATTTTTTTTGCCATGTGATAATTAATAGTGAAGTAACGTATATGTACTATACTAGGTGATTTTTTGTAGTGAGCTCATGGAACTGACACTTAATATTATTCCTATTCATGTCTTGTAATTATAAACATCTGCATTGCATGAATAAACATACACACTTGCAATTGCACGAAATCTATACCCATTTTTTCAATAACTTTATCATAACATTATTATAAAGGTATCTTATTTTGAAGAACAGATATCATTACAAACATATCTATTTTTAAAAAATTAGTTGATAAATGACAAATTTTTAATTTTTGGACCTTTCAATATTTACTGGTCTTCATGAAAATCGGACCTGCCGAAATGTTTAAAGCGTATTATCTATTCGAGAAAACATTTAAAGAAAAAATAACTGGATCTATATTTGAGAAACATTGGGGTAAGGCTATGTGCTAATTGATTATTTCGTGTTTGTGGGCACATCTAATATAGTAATAGAGGGGTTGGATGGAAGAAGGGCTTAATTCAGAAAAAAACAGTTTTGAGTTAATCAAGGGCAAATGTGAACAAACTGCATTTCTCACATAAAATAAAAAATACGAACATATCGCACGAAAAATCATACTAGCTAATGATTAAGCACACAAAATTCACTAAAATGCTAAAATATGTGGAATTACATTAATTTTAAATTTTGAATTGTGCCCTTATTTCATAGAACAAAATAATTTTGATATAAATAACTTCGTTCTATGAAAGTCTTCATTATTTATTAATTTCAGAAATACAGAATAATTTGCATTTTTATCCAGGTTCTTTATTTTTATCTTTAACACTACGTAAACAAGCATCTAACGATTTGTTACTAACATCTGGAGGCTTAAATTCTGATGCCTCATTTCTTACACCTTAAATTCTACACCTTAAATTTTACACCTTAAATTCTGGTGCTTCATTTGATGAATAACCAGATATATCGTAAAAATTCACTTCAGAATTCACAACCATTCTGACACTGACCATTCCAAACAGAGGGAACCGTAATGATGCAAGATCATAAGGGTAACGATGTTACGAAAAACGGGCGCAATCCTCTCAAACGTCATCTATTGGAGTTAGCGTAGTTCCATCAGGAAGTGTGGTACAAATTCACCTAAAGTACGTTTTGAAATATTTTACAGGTAACCATCATAAATCGAGTTTCGTCCTTCTTCCAGCCAAGCCCTGAATAAGTCCAGTAATTGTAGTGCATATTTTTATCATAGGAGGTGGCGATGTTCCCTGTTCCCTGTTGGACGGCGAGTTCGGGCATCGCCCCACACGACGGCTTGCGATGATTTCCTCATCCAGTTTCACCCATCGCCCCAATCAGGATACGTTTTAACCTTCCTACATGGGTTTCCCGATATGAGTGGTAATGTAGTGCACGCAAGTGTGTGTAAGTAAGGTGTGAGGATAGGACAAGGAAGAGAAACAAAAGGTTGCGCGCGATCCGTTTGTAAGAGCACCGCTAGTGCATTAACCTGACTTTGATAGGAGAAACTACGGAAAACTACCGATCATAGCAACTGACCGCTAGAAATCTCCTTCAGACAGCGGTTGAATTCGACCTAGCTATCTAGCTGGTATCGAAAGTTCTGCCACCTTCGGGACTGCAGTGACAGCAATGGACCTCCTGAGCCATTTCAGCCGGTTAATGTCTGTGGGGTGTTGGGATGTAATGTAACACCCACGCAAAAAATTGATCTGTTTCAAATATGCAAGCCCTCGAATGACGGAAAAAAGATTACGGAATATCCGCATTAAAGTGTGATATCCACCTGTGACCAGAGGATCGAATGCTGCAGATTAGGCGCTCCGTTTTTCCACGGCCGGCCGGAGAATTATATTTTGAAAAAAAATTGAGAGAAAATTTGAGCACACTACGTAATCGAAAATATAATTGAATAAATATTGGCTAAAAGCTATTCATATCCACTTTTTCGACAGGATTCATAAAATTTTTTCTGCTGAAAACTCGGTACTTTTTTGTGCAGGATTACACTATTTCCCAATATACAGGTACTACACATACAAGAAATTGAAAAGTATGTTGTTTTCGACGAGACGTTATTAATATTATTTCATTATAGACATTATTTCAGTATATGTGACTTACACTGTTTCTATCTTTTGCACTATTTTCTTTCATCCCAATACTAAACCGAAAGGAGAGTCGCATGTTATAGAAACAGGCAAATAACTGTGAGCTCGACCACAGTTACATCGATGTTTTTCATTCTGCACAAAGCGCACTAAGGAGTCCGAAGTCCGCTCCGCGCTATCGTTTTCACATCTCATCTGCTGTATTATTACATTAGCATTTACAAAGCAGAGTGCGTAGCATTGAGTAACGGCTTCGCAGAAATTCTCCCTCTCCGCTTTCCTGTTCGCTGTCTGTGACGTCCACCGAGTTGGCAGTTGTCTGGCATCATAAATACAGGAATGCGCATCCCACGCGCGGGGCCGTGTGATGGCTGGCAGTATCCAGCAGCGCTTGATTGGCATCCGCCCGCCGGGGCAGCCACGCGCGCCGTCGATTCGGGCCTCCGCGCCGCGTGCGCGAGGCGGTTCATCGGGCTTGGGCAGCGCGAGGGCGTGTTGGTCGTAGTGCGGAGCGCTGCCCGTTGCTCACAACCTCCAGCCACCGCCACGCGCCCAGCGCCCTCCGCCCACCGCTCTTGCACCCTCCACCTATCGCCCAATGCCCTCCGCCGTCCGTTCACTCTCCGCCGCCCCTCCAGTCTCGCCCTCCGTCCTCCATTCTCGCCCTCCGTCCTCCATTTCGCCCTCCACCCTGTGCCCTGCGTCGGCGCAAGGGCAGCGCGAAGGCGTGTTGGTCATAGGCCGGATCGCAGTTCGTTGGTCACAACCTCCAACCATCGCCATGCGCCCTGCGCCCTCCGCTCGTGCACCCTCCACCTACCGCCCAATGCCCTCCGCCGTCCGTTCACTGGCCTCCGCCGTTTCAGTCTCGCCCTCCCCCTCCATTCGCGCCATTCATCCTGTGCCCTCCGTCTTCCGTCCTCCGTCCTCCATCCTTGTTTCCGCCCTTCACATCAAGTCCGTCCTTCGTCCTCCGTTCTTCACACTCGACTTTCAGGTCTCCGCCCTTCACCCTCCATCATTCGACCACCGGCCTTACAGCC
>BOPP01000070.1:2774709-2785050 GCA_017312745.1 Gryllus bimaculatus | reverse complement strand
CCCCTCCTCTCCACGCTAAGCCCGCCGCTCGCCCAGCGACTGTCTCGACGTGACATTCACCCCGCCATGTAGCACTCCTTTCCCCTTTACGTTTAATACCTAAACGGCCAAGCCGTCTCATTTCCCTTTCCGTTCCAGACCTCTTCGTCGCCACACCATCACCGTGTCTACCACCACAGCTGCAGATTCAAACTATTCCCCAAATCGCTGGGTTGGCGAACACGACGCGACACAGACAATCCAACACGTGACATTACTGTAGTCACCTCTGCCACCAGAATAATAGCTAATATGTCTGCCGTTGTCTCTGGCATCGCCACTATTATCACCGTCCTCACCATCTTCATTATCATCAATGTAATTTACATCGTTCGAGAATCTTTACTGTTTTCAGCCGCATCCATTTTGTACAATAGTTTCTTCTTGATCCCCATCGTCGAAGGAATGTCGATCCTCAGGGGAAGGATTTAACATAAGAAGAAGAGCTTAAAGTGAAGGGTGGAAGAAAGTCGATAACTTAGGAATTACGGCGAGTTTTATCCCAGAATGCAAAAGGTTACGGCAAGGAAGGAGACGATTTTGGACGGGTCGCGACAGTGGTGGGCTCAGGCGATCGGTAAGCCGGTATAATAAACCTCAAAAAGGTACCTTGGGTAGAGAGTTATCGGTTCGGGCGTAAAAAAAATGAGCAGTCTCAAAATTGTGGATTTTGAGATTCAATAATTTTCTACTCCAGTCATCCATTGTCCATGTCGTGTTACACTCAAATAGTTCAATTTATGGCTCATGGTTGGCCCCTTGTCATTTTTATGTAATTCATTTACAGGACTTAATACAGAATGTTTACTTCCTTATGTAACGAAAGCGATTCTGTATGGCTTACCATGTTTTATGTCGGAACCTTTCAGATATCGAGACGGCCTGTTTTGTGCGCTAGTAGGTTCCCGCAGGGAGAATATTTGGCAATGTTTCTCTCCTCTCCTGAAGCGGCGTCTGTGGATGGAGAGAATCTTGATAGCAAGACGGGAATCAGCGGGACGAGCGGGCGGGACAGATTTATTTATTTGTTTGGAGAAAATGAATTATGAGCACAGCCATTAACTGAAGTCGCCGGGTAATACGAACGAAGACCCGAAGCTGCAACAGCGTCTATCAGTAGTATTGGAAGACTCACTCAGCTTGATTAAAATGGAAATTACGAGGATCACTGTTCGTTATAGTAACAAGTCGCGGAGTAATTATAGCATAGAGCAGTAGTGGGAACGAACAAGAGATATGGAAAAGTGAATACTCTGAATATCGCGCGATCTTTCGAGTTTTTAACTAAGTAACTGGAAAGGTTGAAGTTGAATTTTCTTGAATTATCCACTGCTGGTAAAATCCACGAGGGGCCTATGACGAATATAAAGAGCAGGCGGGAACAGAAAGCTCGGATATCGAAAATGGATACGTCTGATCGCTAATGTATAGTGAAAATTGTGAAGGCGAAACGCAGTGTGGAGGTAATGACACTAAAGAAGTGAGTGTGTACTGGCGAAACGTTGGTAGACATCTCTATAGACAAAGTAGTTCGTTGATTTCGAGGTGATTCAGGAGATATAGTATAGTATGAAATCGAATTGCGATGATGTAAGACCATACTAGGAATGTTGCCTCGAAAAGCAAGGGTATTAATCAGCAGAAAAGCAAACTGATTCGTCTCTGCAGTCGCAGATAGCTGAATAAGATTAACCAGCTTTTTAAACAGTCAAAAATAATTGATAACAGTAACATTACATGACGTATCAGGGATATTTTACCTACATTATCTTTCAAAAGCAAAAAAAGACAATTTCAGCTTTACATTGTGGGTTAAAGGATACAGTGTGAAAATGATCGAGATAGGGCTCTTGGACAAAGAAGTGAACAAAACGAAATAAGCTACTGCATACATCAAGATCACAAGTGTCTCAGATTAAACACATAGAATTTTGTGTCCTGGAAGACATACTATAAAGAAATTTAATTAGTCCATAAAACAGGGAAGAAAATAAAGCTAAGTGTATAAATATTTCAATATTTCTTCTTTGTTGTTTACTGTTATGTGTAATATAAACAATATATTGTAGATGGAATAAATAATATAACAATGAAAATTTTGTGTATCCAAAAGTGTGGCGGAAAAAGACCACGTCTCATTTCTACTTATAGCCTGGGGCTTAGCGTAACGCTAATCCAGCTTTGCCTCGGCGTTGGAGTTCTTATTTTTTCTCATCCACCCGCTCCCTCTTCCACCTTCTCATCCACCGAAATTCTCTTCCACCTTCACCCTCCTGACCGCACTCGATCGATTCAGTCGAGTTCTCTCCTCTACAATCTGCAATTTTCTTTCCATTTGCACTACCTCGCAATCCCTTCATGCGGCCTGATTACATCTGTTCTCTTTTCCATTTTCTCAATGCACAAGGGATCGATGTTTCCCTACCCAAAATCCAAATGAAACTCGACCACCAATTTGCCCGTCCCTTATTTTTTCGCTTCCCCTTCATTGGAACAGAAGCCACAGTCTCGAGGGATTTTGTCCAGACGTCTTTTCTATACTTCGCCCGCTATTCGCTGGCGCTGTCCCACGATGTTTCTCCCCTGCACACCGAATCTCAAGAAGGCCAAAATATAGTGGCATGGCGTGCACTGAATCTCCCAATAATCCATCCGTCATTGTTACTACGATTTTCGTATCTAATAATTCCTTTCTCTTCGTTATTACCCTATCTCAGCTCGGTGGCCGCCTCATTTGTTCTTGCGATTTCTGGAGATTCTTTATTAATATTTTCAATAGGCGAATGTAGAATGAAACAGGTGGTGCAGTGATTAGCATGTCTGTGGTACAGTAGGAAAGAGACTGCAGAAGCGAAGGATTGGGGCGTTGTGATGACGATAGATTGACGGCAGGACGAGGACAGTGTAACACACCAAAGAGGGGAGAACAACGGTATAATATTGTAACGTTTCTCGTGGTGAATTAAAACTCACTAGTATTATTTAAACAAAAAAGTTTATTCGTGAACAATTATGCACTAAAATCTACTGACACTAAAAACTACTTGGTCTATTTACAGATATATTACACTTAATTACTTTTCTTTACACACGACTCCGTTCTCTTGATTATTTATTTACACAGTTCACTTCTTACACACTATTTATTTACACTGTTCTCTTCTTCTACAGTATCACCCAGTCCGATGCACAGTCCACGGTCCACTGCACTGACCCAAATTACCGGCGCAGACCACACTTCCCTGCGCAGACCACAATTCCTTGCGCATATCACACTTCACTGCGCATACCAGGGTCCAATGCACTGCTGTTTACCGCGATGCACACTTCACAGCTCAGCTTCCACCGCAGACTTCAAACCGCTGACTGCTGTCTCCCCACTGCACCACTGCTTACCGCGATGCACCCTTCACAGCTCAGCTTCCACTGCAGACTTCAGACTGCTGACTGCTGTTCAACCTCTGCACCGCTCTTCACCGCAATGCACACTTCACAGCACAGCTTCCAGTTCGGACACACTGACGGACTGACTGCTACTTCTCACTACTCACTGACTGCTACTTCTCACTACTCACTGACTCGCGGCCGCCGGCAGCGGCGCATTTATACCTGCCCGGCGCTCGTCTACAGGCACTCGGCACATTCTCCGTGTTTCCCCGCGGTTCGCGAATTGTCCGGAACCGTCTAGTTCGGGGGGAAGGGAAGGGGCGCCGACAGATGACGCAATCCACGCGCAGCGAATTTGGCAGGTGATGCAATATTCGTAACAATATTGCACAGGACCCTAAGTATACTCATACTAAGGGACCCTTAAACAATCTTGAAATGTGGAACAAATGTGATGAAGATGAAAATAAACCATATTCCCTGCCATTTACAAAATTGATATTAATATATTGATTACAAATGTTATTATATATTAATATACATATTACGAACATAAACATTTGTTACAAAAATAATGGAGGCTACTATCCAGCGGGGCAGCCTTTAGGGCACGCTCAGTGTGCTTATGACTTAATCCGCCCCTGAGACGAACGAGGGGAGAAAGTATGACGGGAGAATTGAGCACGACGTGGATGGCGGATTGACGGCAAGAGCCATCGCATCTACTGAGTCTACCTACATTCAATATATGCGCGAGACGTGTCGCATCCTCATGTTCTTCTTCACTAGACATTTGGATATCTAGGGACCGTATTTCAATGCAAATGTATTTTTTCCTACAGCCAGGAAGGATGCTCACATGACATATCCATAAAATGACCAATTTCTAATTACTTAATCATAATTGATAAGCATTGCACTTCTGTAAATTGCTGATTATTCCGTTTTTTCTCAAATACGATAATCAATATCTACTTATTACTGTATTTATTTTAATAAATTTAATTTTTAATTTTGTATTATGTGTCTTACTAAAAAATTAAGGGATTCAATGTAGCTCATATTAATTTCGTGTGTTTGAATTATGCGAGCTATCAGGAAATATTTACGTTAATAGGAAAATTATTATTTCGAGTAGTTCGTGCCGGTAAGCCTATTTTGAATCCCAACAGCGCTGGAGAAGACATGTAACACACTCCCTCAAGTCGCAAAAGGGTGCTTCCCCTTCAAACGAGAGCGAAACATGATGTGAAAAAAAATTAATTCCCTCCCCATGGCATGAAGGTGGCTGCTAAAGGTTCATTGAAATTCTTTACAAACGACCGGCAAAGGTGGCTCAGGGCATCAACTGATGTCACAGCCTCTGACTGGGAAGTGCTAGGGTTCGAGTCCGGACGGTGAACGGATTTTCGACTCCAGCTATATAGCTAGCCCTAATTTAGTCCCTATATGAAGGAGAATTTCAACGGCCGGCTGTTCTCAACGGTAGTTTTCAGTGGTTTCTGCAATCAACAACAGGATAATGCGGGAGCTGTACCCTAACAAACCGGCCACGGACCGCGTGCGATCCTTCCATCCTCTAGCTTGTCCTATCACACCCTTACATACACACTCTTACACTCACATGCACTACATTAACACACATGTCAGAAGACCAGTCGAGAGCTTAGAGCATGTCCCAGTTGGGCCTGTGCCCCACGGGTGGGAGACACATAGTTAGGAAAAACCCTTGCAAACCGTCGGTCGGTGCCGGATCTCGTCAGCCAGCAGAGGAAGATCAGCGCTACCTCCAGCGATAAAAATACACTACACTTACGGAACTAATGATCACTGCAGTTCATGAATCAATCAAATCAAATATTTTCAAACTTGATTCTAATGACTAATGTTAAATACACTATTTAGCGACAGACATTCCATTGGGGAGATAACTACTAAAAATTTGAAATTTCATTGGGCAGTGTATTACAAATAAAGTGCCAGTTGAATATTATGTATCTAAAAGTTATTAGAAACAATGTTATGATGAGTTAATATAAATCAATTTTATGGTTTATCGTCGAAGTTTTACTGCATAAAAGCATACTTATATAATAGAATATTAGTGCATATAAATACTGTCTTTGCTTATATCCCTCTTCTTCCTTCGTCCTCCTGGCTTCCTCACTTCAACTATCGCGTAATGTGCTTTCTATTTCTGCCGATCTTTGCTGATGCCTGATCTCAGTCATTCTGTCTTCATCTCGCGCCGAAGTCTGCAGCTACCTTCACTATGCCATCCTCATCCCTGGTCACCGTTGCCAGATGAAGGGCATTGCCCATAAATTGGGGGGGCCTTCGTCTTCATGGTTAAATTTGGGAGAGTGAAATTATGAATGTGTTTTACTGGATTTTGATTTTATTACACATTTGATAAAATAATATTTTATTCTATTAGAAACCGCATCTGAAAAAAAAACAAGTTCAATTTTAGTGGACACACCTTTCGTAAAGTTGGAATGACAAAGATGGAACGAATTACTTAAAATCTTTTTTCCGAACGCTCATGGCCGCTTATTCATTCACAAAGGCGAAATCTCATTGTAAACAAATAACTGTCCATTCTTCAAATATAAAATTACTAACTACTTTAAATACTTATGCAATTTCGTCTATGTTAAAATAAACTTCGGAAAGACAATGTGCCCAGTCCAAGTCTTATAAATAATCGTTTTAAATGCTAATTAAGAATACAGATTTTAATTTATTTTACGAAATGTTCAAAATGAGGAAACAGTCTTTACGGAATAATATACATTCGTGATCTTAATATGTATTTCATGAGTATGAATACAAGCGTATATTTATAATTACAAGCAAATTAATTGAATTTAGTGATTTTTGTTGTTTCAATAATCCTCTTGGCAAATCTGCTGGACTGGGTTCTCCCTGCCGCTGCCGCCGTCACCAGCACCGCCCCTTCGCGCGCGTTCCCAGAAATACGACTTGGAGGCGCAGCCCGAAACAGCGGCTCCGGCGGGCGGGCAGCCGAAGCTCGGCCGGGCCAGGATTATGTACTGCTTGGCGGGTTTGCCTCGCCCTCCGCCACTGGATATATGACAATACCTGCCTCGAAAATTCAAATTTTACGTTTGCTCGCCTAACGGACTTTGGGGAGCTGCCAATGGTGGTAAATACGCCCGGGGAGGCGAGGCGAGGCGCAGCGCAGCGCGGACGGCGCCGCGGCCGCGTGGAGTTTTCCATCGGGGCGACGCTCTCCGGTTTTATTTCTTAGCCCGCCTGACCCATGCGTTTTCTTCCGTCGTTTCCGGAACCCTCCGCTTCCGTAACTCTCCCTGCTCCCACGGCCTTTCAAAATAACGGCCCATCTATCTGCTGACTATCTGTCTTCATCCACCCCTCCGATACCATCCCTTTCTCAGATTTATTCCCCAAACCTTTTCAGCCTCCCTTTTGTCACCGAAAATAATGATATATCCATCTAGTTTCACATTTATCGCCTTCCAGTTTGGCATGCCATTCGTCGTTCCTTTGCATTTCATCGAGTGCGCCTCTAGAACGTATTGCAACCGTTAAATACGAAAATGTATTTTTCTCGGGCCTCCTCTTTCCCCGACCGAAATTCCGCAGTACTTTCTTTCTTTCTTTCCCGATCGAACGGTCGGCCACGTCCACTGTCACCTCTCGTGCGAACGTTATTCCGTGCAGGCGGCAATTCCCGCCTCTTCGCCGCGCAGATCGTCCTTTGTCGCCGCATATTTCGGAGCTCTATATTGCATTCCATTCATGGAGGTCGTTACGTGATTTGTACCGCCCCCGCTTCCTCCCCTGCCTCCCCGTCCGGCTGCATGTGCGTGCTGTCGACGCGGGCCGCGCCGCCATTCCACCTGGCAATGGATGCCTCGCGCACAGCAGGACTCCACAATAATTCCAGTTATCTAGATCTCTGGGGCTGCATGGTCGCGTGACTCTTCTCGCTCGTGCGCTGATCCACATACCAGTGCGCGGTTGCAATGTTGGAAAGGGTAAACATTTAGCAACAAGTTGACCTTTAGCTTTGGGGTAATAATTACCGATACTAAATCACCTACCAAGGACGTTCGCTGGAAATGATCCGGTTGAATATGCATTATCTGTTTGCATTTCGCATCAAAGGATAAGAAAAATAGTCACGGTATGGATAATATTCAAACGCTGTGTGTCTTGCGCGATTAATGCATTTCATACACTATAGAGTGCGCGTTTATGTAATTTGCGAATTCACAAAATAGGGTCGAATAAATATTTCACGCTTTGAATGGTTTATTAAATGTATGGTATTTGTTCATTGCATACGCATCGCAAATTCAACAAAATATTGTAGGAAAATACAGATCAGTTATTTTTGCAATGGAAATTTTGTTTGTTTATTTGATTTACACCAGCACAGACAAATGCTGATCACAGATATTGTGGGAATTATAATCCACTTTAAATCACCCAGGGGAAATTGTACTCCAAAGAATTGATAGTAGGCTATTGTGATGAAATCACTTTTTCTATGAATCAAAACACAATGTATTGTAAAGCTTATAAATAATGCAATTAATCTTACAATATTTTCACAACATTGAACCTGATATTACAACATTCAAGTTGATTAAAATCTTATTTTGAGGTCTATTATCTTTCTTACCGTTCCGTCAATGATACGTTAAAACGCAGGGAATCTCCTTTAAATTCGAACAAAAAAATACTACAGAATGAGATAAAAACTGGCTAAATAGTTCTAAAGGGTCTATACAACAAATTCTTCCGTATTTTGCCTACATACATTACTGTGCTGAACATTTATAGGGCCTCTGTAAGGACGATAGAAAAATACGATAGCAACGAAGGCTCACTACAACACGAACCGAGGGTATCTAAGCAGTTGTCAACTTGCTGACAGTTGACAACTGAAGGGAAACTACGAATTTCTAATTGACAATAAAAACACTCAATGTAGATAACATTACGTTTGCGTTTTACGATAATAACACTTGTTTGATATCCGGGTCACGACAACTCAAAAATTGAGAATTTGATTTATTATCACAGTCAAAAAAATTAGCAGGCATTTCCCCCTTTAATCATATTTGCCGGTTTGCCGGACATTGATAAACATAACTGCAGGCAAATGAACAAGAGTGTAGACAGTATTTTACTTCCTGTGTACACTTTTGAAGTCCGATTACATATTTTCATTCGTTGATGAAATTATAAATTCAATAATCTTATTTAAAGACATGCGAAATAAATTTACATAGTACTTGGAATAAAATAATTTAACTTGGAATAAAATAATTTAAGACAAATTTATCTTCCAAAAAGAAAAGAAACGCACTATTAGAAAACTCAATTTCAATCTTGGAACTCCATGAGAATGAGTATGCAACTTTATTTATTGTAATTTGTCTTATTTGTCTCCATTTAGATTTACAATACATGCAATGAAAGGCAAAATAGTTCACTTCTCTTAAAGCTCGCAGATGAGGTGGTACTTATGAGAAGCCTTAATGGTCATTGAATAAATCATGACAACTTATCTGTTATACTACAGAAATATTAGTCGAAATTAAATGTTGGCAACCCTGTTTAATACCATGAGATGCCACTCACGAGTCGCATCTGTGTGCATTTGTGGGTGATTAACCGTGTGCAAAAATTAGTTTACGAGCTGCCTAGAGAAAAGAAGTCTAGGTTGATAAAACTACATGGGGGCGCTTCTTAAAACTATTGGTTCTAAAACAGCATCTACTTTCTCTCCCGTACTTTCACGCAAAATTGCGCGAAAAGTACTCAAATTTTCGAAAACTTGTACATGACATTTCAAAATGTATCTTTAAGCAACAGATTTCATGAAAGAAAAAATCTCGAAAAGAAATTGTAGTTGAAGGAACACGCCGAATAAATTTTGAATTTTTTCTATTTTCAAAAAATTAGAGTTTGCAACGAAAAAGAGACCCGCACCATTCCCTTAAGCGTCCTCCACACTATGCAAGAAAAAAATTTATAATCAAAATCGATGGAGTCATTTTTGGAAAATTTTGAAATTTCCTAGGGGCTTCATGTATAAAACCCCCTAAAAATAAAAGATATGTTTCAAATTCAAGGGGCCGCGACATAAATTAGATCGATTGGGAAATATAAATTTTATACAAAGTTTAGTTTTAACTGCTAGCGTTGTACACCCATGGACAGATGGACGGACGGACGGACTTTTTGCCGTCATTCGATTTTTCGGTATCAAGGACCCAGAAAGCATGCATTCTGGCTACACCACATGTTAGAGGACTTTTTTATAAATTTAGCATCTGGATTTCTCCACATTTTCATTACTGGGGCCCTGTCATAAGAGTTTTTCTGCCTAAAATTGGACTTTTTTTTCTCTCAGCTTTACATTACTTTCTCACTAGCGAGATAGCGAGAAAGTAAAAGGAAGTGGCACGCCCCTTGTTAAGCCTTGCGAACGCGCGAACCCGTCTGTCCTTGCCCGAGCGCACTTCCTTCCAGGCGGCCGTCGCGGCGCAACGGGCAGAGCGCAGGACAGGCGGCAGGGGCGGCTGTGCATCCGGACGCGCCGAGATTACATCGAGCGTCGACGCTGCGCGGAATTTGTATCGACTAATTAACCCATCTGCGCCGCGTGACACGTCAGGTGCCCTGTTAAGAGTGATAACGCACATTCGCGTGATTAATGCGCCCACGGTTCTCCTTCATAACGAAGTCGTCTTTCTGTTTCGTCTTGCCCCTCCTCCCCCGAAGCTTTCCGTGGCAAAGGGTTGTCGCGGTGGCGGCTGAGGCACAAGGCGTAGCGGGGGCGGCAACGCGAGGCGGAGGGCGTGGCGTGACGGGGTGGAGGTAGTGGCGGGCAGAGAACGTGGCAGGGCGTAC
>BOPP01000070.1:2729470-2773908 GCA_017312745.1 Gryllus bimaculatus | reverse complement strand
ATAATAATAATAATAATAATAATAATAATAATAATAATAATAATAATAATAATATAAAGGAATAAGAGAGTAACAAAAATACAGTGACATTAATTTTGTAATCCGCTCTCATTTAGAGTACAACATACGAAACAACACTTTTCCACAAAAGGCGAGTGTTCGATCATGGGGTCCCGTTCTACTTTCAGCTGAGATAACGACGCAAGGCGATAACATGCAATTCCTGCCATCGCTCACGCTACCCCTGCGCTTGTAATTATATGCAGACTGTTTCAGGAAGCAGTGTAACTCGAGCAGCGCCTCTCTGATGTCTTCGGAAAGCAAACACTCGCTATTGCCGGGGCTTGTTTGCCATCCATGCCGCCCGCTTACTTCCCGTCCCGGCGCCCACCGCCTCTCAGCTTCCGCCGAGGCAATTTCTAAATATTTCCTTAAGGATGGCCCCCCGCGCCCCGTCTCCCGTCCCTCTCGTGCGCTCACCCATTGCGGCCGGCGTGTATTCTCCGCGCGACACGAGGGGAGCGGACACCGCTCTGCGGAACGGCCTATCGTAAAATGCTTCACGGCCATTCATGGAGCTGCGACGCGCATCTCATTATGCGGCACAGCGACACAAAACCACAACACTACATCCGCGAGGACGGCCAAATGTACCATATAGCACTGTATTATGGGAATCGTCAGGGGGAGGAGGAGTATCGAAAACGAAAGTAAACTGTAAAAAGTTCGAGAAACGAGGAACGGGGGTTTCAAAACAAATCATTTCCGACATTTCTCACACCTAAAACTGCAGAATGTTAAGCATAAAGTCTTATATGTTGAGTGACGGGGTGGTAGGGGTAGTTTTATTAAAAAAGTTTTTGTTTATTCTCGGAAAAAATGAAAAAAAACAGCGGGAAAGCATTGTTAATCTTAAAGACGGATCTTCAAAGAAATATTACATTTTGTAAACAAATATCGATACTAATGTGGATCGATCTACTGTCGGCATACCCAGGAAGCCTAGCCTGCCTTGCACAGGTTTTCAAGCTATCGCGTCTGCTACCTGCTGCATTTCTTGCACAATGAGCAACAACTCGGCGGAAGCAGATTTAATAACCACTAAATGAGGGGCAATAAAGTATCTGATGAGGCAAGCGCAGTAGCTGTGAATGTCCGTTTTAATTAAAAAAAGAATAATATTCGATAATTATAATATTTATGTAAATCATATTTCGCGGTCAACTGAAATGTGAATACAAGTTAGAGTGAGTACATTTCACTACAATGGATAATTGTGGACAGAAATTAATTACAATTAGGGATGCCTATTAGAACAAAAACTTTCCGAACTGTAAGGACATTTCTATATTTCCTGCGTCACTAGCAAGTAACTAGTGCGAATAACACGCATATACTATAATGACCATGCCATTGTGTAACACCCATTTTCTCAAACATACACTTCAATTTCCATTTTCTCAAACGTACCCATTTTCTTAACGTACACTTTTTAGCTTTACTATCTCTTTCTCTTCCTTTCACACCCTTTAATATTACCATTCATTCTTTTTTCCCTTCTTCCATTCACTTTCATCTACATTCCTTTAATGGAAAGTAATTAGGTCTACATTGGTTATCGTTTTCTTTATCTCAATGTGTGCAATTAAAACAAGTACATACGCACATCTACTTTCATTTCGGCTTATCTACATACTTTTACCATTCAACGAATTCCTTTCTGCATTCCCACTTTCTAACCGGCACGTTAACAACCCAACTTCTACTACTCTACTCCCCGAACACCACCACGTATCGTCTTGTCTCGGGCGCTCTACAGCCTCTCAACGGGTTTCAAGACATTTAGACCTTGTCTTTCGTCTCTCCATTTTTTTCACATTGCCAACACCCGTACATGGAGAACAGTATTTCCTCTATGCCCATAGGCTACTTTTGCAATTTCCACCACCTCTGTCTCCACATCCCACACCGCTGCCCTCGCCAGCTCCCGTGCCTAAATCGAGTGCGCCTCCACCGTCAACGCTGCTGCCTTTTTTGCAGCTTTCTCGTCCTTCGCCTCGGTGCCCGCCTCGGTGCCCGCCTCGATCTTATCCCGCACCTCTACCTTCTCCACGAAACCTCTCCCACCTCCACTTCACCCCTCTTCGCCTTCGTTACCTCCACCTCCGCCGCCGCACGCGCCCTCGGTCCAATTAACGCCGCCGTTAGAAGCCCGGGTAATCCCCCGGCGGCGCCGCGCCGCGCGAGGAAACCGTCACTCGTCTAAGCCGGCGCATCGCTCCACGCGTGCGTTTCGCGTTCTGCCCGCCGCCTTCCTTCCCCAACCCGCATTACGGTCCTTCTCCTCCACTAGAGCCCCACCGCCACAGTGGAGCTCAGAGCCAGCGCAGCCGCTGTCTCTGCATCGTCTCTGACCGGGAACTCGTAGGAATGGTGAATATTCGACACTAGTTAGATAGCTAGGTCGAATTTAGCTGCTGACTGCAAAAGAATCCCGGCAGTTTGCTGCTCTGATCGGTAATTTTCCACGGTTTCTCCGATCAATGCCAGACGAATATCTGAACGGTACTCTAACAAACGGTCCGCGGTCCGATCTTACCTTCCGCGCATACATTCCACACGTACATTCATACACTCTTATACTGTCTCTCATTCTCTTATAAATTTCTCTCACTTTTTTCACGTGTCATTCTCTCACGCACACACAAGCGTAATCGCTTCCACAGACACTAATTCGCCCATCGAGGCAGACCAGACACTGAATCACGCTCACTCGCCCAAACACTCACCCAGACAATGCTCACTGATTATTTTCCTCACTCACCTGCTCCTCATTCCTTTCCTCCTCCCCCGTAATATGCTCTATGCCACCCTGTTCCACGGCCTCTCCCCTGGTCGCACGGCTCCCGCCAACCCTCCGCACCACTTGGTAACGGCGCACCGCGACGCAGCCGGTAGTGTCGCGCAGGGGCTGCGCGGACGGCGACGGGAGACCGGATTTGATCCTTACACTCGCGCGCGGCACCCGCCTGAAATTCCGGGCACTCGCCCCCCAACCCCACCCCAGCTCCAGCTCCAGCGCGTCCTTCGTCTTCGGGTTTACGACGAGACATCGCCCTGAAAGCAGTTCGAAAATTCCATTCCGCGCGCCCGTCGCCTCGCCCTTCAAAGGCGGCCCGCGCCGGAAACGGGCCCTTCGCGCGATGCTCCGCCGCCGCCTCTCGTGGTCTCATCTCATCTCATCGCCGGCGCCCGTTCCGCCGCGCCGCCCAAGGGGCCAGCTGGCCTCGCCCGGAAACCGGCCCGCGTTGCACGAAAATCGCCCTAAACGTTATGATTTTTTCCTTATACTGTTCTTTCAGCGTAGCGCAAGCAGAGGATCGAAATGCCACTCCTAATGATCGCCCTTATCTATATCGCCAACTTTCAATGCGAGCGGAAATTGAAAGAAAACTTCGTAGTCTCCGGCCGTGAGAGAATTGTCTGTGGTGTCATGAGATGTCCAGGAACTCGGGAAAGTTTCAAACGCAAAGAATCAATTTCGATTTTGACTGGAAAATACGAATATTTAATTGTGTTAATCTGTCTGTTATCATACTGCGCTTACCGACTGAATTGTGATACTCAGTGCGTCACTGCTTACGACAGAGATGCCATACTCATGCGTCAGCAAGGCGTCGGCGACCGCAATGAAATAGTTGGTATTGACATGTTGCGTTATGGAATAGTGAAGTTTCGTTAGTCTTGGTACGTAAAGAACTGTTGGCCTCTACTCTCGTGGTGTCATCTCCCGTTCCGTCACGCAGCCCAAGGGGCCAGCCTTCCTCGCCCGCTCGCCGCAACGGAAACTGCACGAAAATCGTCTCAAATGAAATGAATTTTTCGTTACGTTATACTAGATTGTTCTTGCAAAGTAGCGCAAGCGAACAGAGGAATGAAAAGCTACCTTTAGTGGTCGCCGTTATCTACTGAGTATTGCCAACTTCCAATGCTCCCAGAAATTGAAAGAAAACGGTGCAGACTGCGGTCATGGGATAAGTGTTTGCGGTGTCGTTAGATACTCAGGAACTCAGAAATAATTCTGAAAACAAGGTATCGGTTTCTCTATGGACTGAAAAATGAAAATATTTGATTGCTTTATTACGCCTAAACTCAAACTGTCGAATGACAGAATTGTCATACTCAGTGCGTCACTGCTTACGATACAGCTGCTGTGGTGCAACAGCAAGGTACCAGGTAAAGTGCCGCCCACAATTAAATATTTGCTATTCAAGTTTTGCGTTGTGGAACAGGAATCTTTCGCTGGTCTTGTAAAGAACTGTAGTCCTGTATTACTATACTGTTATTGCAATAATCATGAAGTATTTTCGTTAAAATATTTCATTTATCGCAGATTTATACGAGAGTATTTTATTTATTGTTCTTAAGCAGTATGTAGGGTACTTTCTGGAAAACTCTTTGGCGTGGATTTTGTTCAGCAGCATTCTTGCTAGCTTACTTTGTACGTTAGAAGGATATTAATATATTTGTACATTAAATTTCATGTTTAAATTAAAATTCACGCTCATTTGATGTATAATTATGGAACATAGTTACTGTTGAGATACATTTTATTCCACTATTTTAACTAAGGTATAATACATTTAAAATATAATTTTTATTTGAACTTTATATTTTATTCTGTACAATAATACACCATTTTGTCCAGAAAACCATTTAGTTTAATATTGTATGTGAACATTTACTATTCTCAGTTGTGCTGCGTTTTGCAACGTTTGCACGTTTGCCCGGCGCGGGGTCTCGTCTATCTTTATTTTGGGAGCAACTTATGGAATTCCGAACCCTTCCGGCCCCTTGTAGGAGAGACCAAGGTTTCCTAGCCTGCCTATTTCAGATAACTAAGTGTTGGGTATTCATTCATATTCTGAAGCTCTTGTAGTCGTGTTCTTACGTGTTAGAGTAATAGTAGACATTTCTATACCTTGTGCAAAATAAAAGAAACGTAAAAACATTCTGATATGAAAGCATGTGAAACTTACGAATGTTATTCTTAACTTCCTGTTCTCATCACAGCAGTTTTCTAGAGCGATTGGCAGTTATCATCGAGAGAAGCTGAAGCAATTCAGGTCTTTGTCAGGTCAGATTTGTCAAGGTAAAGTCTAATTAATATTAATTAATATTAATTAATATTAATTAGTATTATTTATTTAATATTATTTTCATTATTAACGTTATTTATTATTATGTTTATGAAATGTGAAAATTAGTCTCCATCTATTGTTGAATATGTACTGCAGTCTGCAAGCCACTGTTTAAATATAAGAATGGAATAAACAAATTAAGACAATGAACTGAAGATCAGGAAATGAGTGTGACATACTAAGTCCAAACCAAATAACTGTAATCCTGGAACAAAAAGTTCTACTATATTGTAAAGACGTTATTGAAGGAGTGATAATTGACAGCTATTACGTTTTTTGATATGCCCTTCTCTGCAAAATTAGAAACAACTCTCGGATTCATAAGAAGGTAAGTTGGAGTAGTATTACTATTACGCACTAAATTAAAAATAATGTTTCATTAAATAACGTAATACTATAGATAGAACATGTGAGATAAAATTGTTACATTACATCGTTAAGAATTTCGCGTTATTCTCATAGAGTTCATTTAGCACCATCCCTATCAAAAGTTTAAAGAAAAAAATTGGAGCAGTGTTTGAGAAAATCTTGTTTTGGTATTTTTTTTACAATTGCAAATATTGCCCGCAATATTACGCCAAAGCTAGTATTTTTTTTAAATGTACACGACCTTAATGAAAGAACTAATTATGAAAAACAAATTTTATATCAAGGAACAATCTCTATCTTCAATTTTGTACTTGTAGAAAGACGCCAATAAAATCAATTTTTTGAAATGTTTGAAAATTTAGAGTCCACGGAGAAAATCGGACCCATGCCACTTTTGTAGGTGTATTTTACGCTATTCTTACAAGAAATTTAGAGAAAAAAAATTGGAGCCGTTTTTGTGAAAATTTTGAAAATGTCCCAGAGGCTTCATTTAAAGTACGACCTAAATTCAAAAGAATGTTTTTCAAAATCTCAAAGCATCAACTAGATCCAGATGGTATGGGTTTGTTCAATTTGGAAAAGCACGCATGGTTTGGGCGCTAGTCGTGTTCACTTCTGGACAGACGCATGGACGGACGTTTTGCCGACAATTGGTTTTTCGATATCAAGGACCCACAGGGTCTGTCAAAACAGGGATTCTGACTAGAGCACGTGTTAGGGGATTTTCCCCCTTAATTTCGTAACTGGATTTATCCACTTTTTCGTAGTTAGGGCCCCGTAATGAATTTTTTCTATGAATTGCATATACTTAGTTATATTAAGGAATTTCATTGGCAAACTTTTATTTTTATATAAAGTAAAATTCTGTAACTTATCTACATTTATGCGTTTAAACCAACCTAGCTAGTACTAAAATTAAGAATTTCTTCACGTATGCATACTTTTTTAAAATAAATAAGTGCCGTTAAAGTTGGGAATGCACGGCGTTAACATAACGAACAGCCGGCTGTTTGGTGATTTTGAGTACTACCAGTGCCTTACAGTATTATTTTCGTAGATATTTTAATGAAATAAACTAGAATCATAAAAATTATGTAAATCCAAAAAGGGAATGACTACACACACACACACACACACAAGGGCACTCGCGCACAGACACTCACATACACACATTAACCCTTTCTTTCATAAAATCAAAAATAACAAAAAATACCACTTGTCTGATCGTACTGGTCATTTGGTGCAGTAAAAGCGACATAACATAAATTCCAATATACTCCAAACTTAAGAGGTTTATTCTATATTTCGAGGGACACGTTGAAAAATGACAAGACATCCTTCAAAGATGACGTGGTTAACGTAGCGAGACATTGTGTTATTTGGCGTGAAGTCCTAAATGGCTAACAAAGCGTTTCGCATTTTTTTAAACGGGTTGTTATCCGTGTCTTATTCTTAGGGATCAATGCAGTAATTAAATGCTAGAAACGTTAAATAATATAGTTTTCTTTTGCACAACATCTCGTTTACAATGTTCAATTAGTGTTGTTTACTATGAAATTTAACACATCAATGAAACGTGCTCATTTCTCGTGTCCTGTTGTTGTTACTATAACTACTGTCAAAGTAATTTAATACATCCTCTATAATATTGTGTATTAAAATTATTTCCCAATGTACAAAGTGGATTTTGAACACAAAGATGGAGGTAAACCGTAAGTAGAACCTCTATAGTACTACCTTAATCTTAATCTATTTGTAAATTCATATACGCCCGAAAATTGAAAAAGACTAAGAAACCTATGGCCTAATGTGAGAAGTGTCAATGGTTTTGTTAGATACTCAGAATCTAGGGACCATTTTGTGTGATTTTGTTACGAAGCATTCTTGCTGCTACATGCTATGAGTGAGTACATTATATTCCTTCAATTGTAGGGCCACCAACAAGGCATGTACTAGTAAACGAAACAATTAACATGCGCTTGTTTCGTTTCTTTGGAACATTTTTGAAGGCTATCTATTTTAACTTTCCAAACTTCGCCGTCAATGACTCGAAGAACTTTGCTTTCTAGAATGAAAAGTTAGCCAAGGTCATCTAAACATTTGTTGGCCTCAGTGCGTTGGGTTTCGTGCATCTTGACGAAAAGAGACGACACAATATGTATCCCATTGTCTCATCACATGTCCTTCTTGTGACGAATTTCCCATTAGCAAAGTCGACCTCAGTAGACACTAGTTAACTACTTTGAATATGAAATTGGGGACGAAAATGACTGTTAGATTGCTTACGTGTTACGATAAATATAGTGGTAAATTCACAGGTGCGTTTTAAGTAATCCCGATTAACAATGTATACAATAAATTCGGGATTAAATCAACCGAGTGGTAATGATTTCATGTCAAATTTTAATATCTTCTGTGATTCCAAATATAATTCCCTTCTTTCTCGTTACCTTTTTCAGCATCTCTTGTGGATGGCCAAATATGTAGTCATAAACTTTCCTTTTCGTTTCTTACTGTATGCGTAGTGGGCTACAGCCACCTTCCAAACGACTGGCGTTATAAGCCAGGTACTAACTCTTGTGCATAAGGGTGATCGTGACCCTGGCGTTAGTGCGTAATGCTGTTGGCGACGAAGTGGTGCTAAACCCAGCTAAAAGGGTGGCCTCTTTTTGCCTCCCACTAAGGATGGGATAGTCGCGTAATAAGATTGCGATGCGGAGAAGGCCTAATAGCCAAATAGTAAAAATATATGGACATGAGAACAGAATTAGATATGCTTTATTCGCTGATTTGGAGGGAAATGTTTACTATGCTCGGTCATTATATACGGGCACACTGATAAAATATTTTTACTCATTTCTGCAGCAAATTTCGAGAACGCATCGACAACCGCGAAAACGGTACCCTTAATCACGTTGCTGAAAGCTGATAAAAACTCGCCTCTACAATGAAGAATGACAAGAGAATTTTTTGGCTGGCAAAGAGAACCGAGGGATCAGTATCTTTCTTTTCATATTAAAAATTAACGTGGAAAAAACATCACTACTTTAGACTTCAGTCAATGACCTTACTGCATCTGCCGCAACATTGCTAATAATCTTATTATGTATACAAAGAAGAAAGGTAATATTTACAATCGAAAACGTCGATATTTTACGAAATTTCGTAATCAACTACAAAAGCAACTGTGCCTACAGATTCATTAAATTATAAAATACCCCTTTAATTTAAATATTAACGGTGTTATTTGATGTAAATAATTAAAAAGTAAAATTTATATTTATAATTATAAAAAAGAAAGATGTCTAAAAATTACCCAGAAGCATTATTTTGAATTTCTGTAAAACACACTTACAGAAAACTTTCGTTGGAGTTGTTTTTCAGAAAATTTTGGTTAAGTATTCAAAAACATTTGACAATTATGTGAAAAGTAACGTTTTAAAAAAAGGATAGACAATAAAATACAATACTGAAGGATGGGTTCCATTAAAGAAAAAATAGCTTCAATATATAAAGTTCGAAATAAGTTGAAATTTTACATTTTTCGAAATATTATATAGAAAGCTTCAAGATACGGAAGTGCTTAAGTATAGTAGGCCAGCACCGAAATAAGTTATAAATATTGCACCGAAATAAAAAAAATATTAAATTCTTAATTGGAAAGACTAAAATATTTTATAATTTTTTAAATAGCTCAATTTTAAAGTTAAGAATTCTGAATTTTATTATATGACAATAAATTCATCTTAGTCAATTGATCAATTTGTTCAATCAAGGGTTTTTGAGCACGAAATAAACGTGTGAATATTTGGTGCCAAATATTTTTTTAAACACGAACTCTTGTTCACAGTAGCAGAGGTTTTAACTCAGCATACCATTCGGCTAAAAAACGTCAAAGAATTTTTTGATCAGAATATTGCAAATTCGGGAACATTGTAAATTATTAAAATATTGGATGTATTTGCAATAATTACCCATAACTTGATTGAGCCTGAATCCCAGAAAGGGATATCTGCTTTTTCCATTTTATAACACCGAATAAACAGTGTATCTTTAGATGGCGCTACAATGCAAATCTAACCTTGAGGGCAATAAGGAATAACTGTATCCGCGGACCTGCCGCGGACGCAACGCGCGTGCTATTGACGGACTCCTTCAAGATACATTCCTCGTTAAAAGTAAAACTTTTATGTGATATAGGGGGACATGTATAATAGGTGCACTTGTTTTAGCTCCAACATCTCTACCCCATTTATTTATAATACACAGAACAATTTTGAATGAATGCACCATCATGCAGTGATATTCTGAAATTGGCAAATGACAAATAAATACCAAAATGTTTGTAACTTTCTTTTTCATAAAACATGTACTTCATTTTCGTAGAGCATTACAAGAGAGACATTGTTATAATATTTTGGTGAAGATGCGGGCGAAAAGTACTCTCATGCATAAGATAACTTTTTTTGATATTCTAGAATAGTACTGTGAAAAACTACTGAATTGTACTGTATTTTAAAGGCGCTGACTGATGTTTCTGACCATTAGCTTATTCGACTCTCCGATGGGAGAGGTCATGTTATTAGAAGAGTGCCTGAAAATGAAATGAGAGATATGCTTTTTAAAAAGAATCATCTCAAAGATTTATCTCAAAAGGGTCTGGATCGAATCTCAATGAAGTATTAAAATATTATCAGATGGCCAATTTTTAAATCGAGAAATTACCTCTACAGTTTTTTCAGGAGTACCTAATATTTTGTTCAATGGACTAATTTAATTTTTACCCCAACGAAATAAGATATGATAACTGATTAAATATTTTTTTAAGACATTTTTATATACTCTTTAGTGAATAGTGCGGCTTGTCACTCTAGCACATTCTCAACAATTTTGGAATGTTTTCCTTGAACTATTGAGTATATCGTATTTTATTTTTTTAAATAACCGACTTGGAAATTACAAAGACGGCATAAGTAATCCATTCTTCACGTATTAAACAGGACGTACTCTGTAACACTTCACGTGATACATTTTCAAGCATAAATAATATTTTTAAATACAAAAGTGCTGTCGAAATGACATAGGTACTTGATGTACCCCTAAAGGTGAATTGAGTATCAACGCGTCTGCTTAATATCAATGTACGGCGCATAATCGTAATATGGTAATATGATCAGCGTATTTAGGCAACGTTGTACTTACTGCGCACGATCATTAAAGAAGGGTCGAAATGCGTACGCATCTAAACTGAAAGCCAGCCAGCCCGACAGCAGTCTCATGTTCTAACGGTCGGTAAAGAGGAGAAGTAAGCTTTGCACCAAGACTCTGACATGAACAATGCAATCATTATTCACGGACTATTAACAGCGAAAACAAACATGTGGTTCACTATTTTAATCGCTTTAGCAGCTGAAAATTGCTCTATAAATTACTAGTGACAGGCAAGGTAAATCACCATACATTAACTGAACTATTCAAGTACTAAGTGAATAAATACTAGACTGTAAAACGGAACACCGTGTGAAAACAAACAAAAAATGATATTCATCACGCTAAATTTTTTTCACACTCAATAATACGGATACGATGGTTCAAAAAATGTACGTTTTCGGATCATTTTAAGTACAAAAATGCCGTCGAAATGAGTATCAATGCGTCTGCTTAATATCAATGTACGGCACATAATCGTAATATGGTAATATAATCAGCGCATGTAGGCAATGTCGTACTTAGTGCGCATGATCATTAAAGAAGGGTCAGATGCGTACGCATCTACAACTAAAAGCCAGCCAGTCCGACTGCATCCTCATGACATGATCCTTACACATCTACTTTTTGCAATTTAATATTAATTTTTATACATCTCTTCCTTTTTAAGATTGCTCGAATTCGAGATTTCGAAATAAAAAATATACGTATTTTCTCACTAGATTTTTGTGTACCGACATAGATACGAAGACAAGATTATTGATGCAAAAGTAAGTGAACATGAACACATAATTTGATACGAGCGAAAACGGTCAATATTTGTTAGAAAATGATATTGATTGATTCGTGATTCCGAGAGCGTCAAGTCCTCAGGTGATTAATTCGGTAAGTGAAGTGCCTTTTTCTATCGCGGGAGGTGGCAGTGTGTTTCCAGAGAAATGTGGTACGGTAATTCATGTCAGTGTGTGCGTAAGTAAAGGGGTGAGGATAGGACAAGGAAGAGGAAGTAAAGATCATGGACGGTCCGTGGCCCATTTGTTAGGGTTCTACTCAGGCATTCGCCGGGTGTTGATCGGATAAACCACGGAAAAGTACCTATCAGAGCAACCGGCAACAAGAATACCCCTCCAGACAGCTGCATGAATAATATAAATTATATATAATTGTCACCATCCCGTCACCTTCTTGGACGCAATTACGCTCGGAGAATATATTCCGCAATCGTAAAGAAATCCAATTTGTGACCACGTTACTGAGTAACAATGCATTTAATAACTGATTACGAATCTACATACGGAAATTACAAGTCCTTCTATAAATTACCGAGATGTGATCTCAAAAGGGAAAACCAAATGAATTCTGACGTTAAATATTAATACAGCAATTGGTTTGAAAAAGTATTTTTTTACTGAATATAATATATATTAAGTAGAAGTGAAATGAAACCAAGAAGGGTCTAATATGTATTTTACCTTCATAAATATAAGTGATTTATCTTTATCTCTTCTGGTTCAGGTGGAATTCACAGCATTGTGATGGAGCGTAGCTGCACAAATAGCAGGTAAACGTTATCTCACGAAATGTCTTCAAACGACAGTAAAGTATCACACAATACATCAACTTCCCCTCTATTCTGTGTCATAAAAGCTGAGTGGAGAAAAGGGCCACACTCTTCGTAACAAATTGCCCCATTATTCTTCATCGTGCCTGGTCTTCGGCTTCGTACAGAAAATAGACGATACTTTAGCAAGGCGGCATGAAATACTGAAGAACTGTACAGAACGTTTTCAATCAATGTCATTATTTTCTGACTCAGGTTATGTCACTTCGTCGACTGGAATTGCCCGCTTGCACTAGTCGAGACTGACAAATAATGAGGTCAAATGTATAGTGTAAAAATAAAATACAAACTTGATATAAATTTCCTACTACTAGGTTTGAAATACGGTAAAGGCACATCTGAACTACCTGGAAAGAAGGCTTTATGACATTTCTATCATCACATCATCTCGTAACCCACATTCTAATATTAACTCTATCGTTACTATTTATATAATAATAATAATAATAATAGTAATAATAATAATATACAACTGTTTGGTTAATGTAGTAGATCGTTTTAAACTTATTTGCCTTCAAGAGGGATATGAAAAATAACTTTCCGAATCGCTCTCGAGAATGCCATACGAAAACTTAGAGGTGCATTAAACTAGTGACACACCTCAAAAACGGTTTTTATTGAGTTACGACACGACACATGTTTAGAAAACAGTTTAGATTTACAGTTTAATTGTGAATATGTCTTCAAGATCGTTCACAATACTGCCCTATACAGAATAAACAGTCTTTCGGAACAAAATAAATGGCTCCGCTCAGAAAAAAAAGTTCCCTTGCAGTGTCAAGCATTCGGGCGAGTTAATTTTCTTGTGCACTGAGAGTCCAATTTTTATTTCGAAAAATTATTCGCAGAAACGTACGTAAATTAGGCTACACTGTACGTGTGTCTCGGCCATGTGGCAACGCCGAGCGTCATAAGCCGTCGAGTCCCGCCTACGGTTGATACGCAGTATAACTATGAAGTAGGACGAGCAGCGGCGAGAACGACGTCCTAGAAACGAAACGACCTCGCGCCCGCACCTAGCTGCCTTCTGCCTTCGACCGCTTATCAAATATTCACGCAGCACGGAGAGCAGCCGAGGCGGAGAGGGGGGGGCAGGGGAAAGCAACGGACATTGCGCAGACGCACAATGGGTCCTACTGCGAACACACGGGAAAAAAGTGTCATGAATTATTTTACACAATCTTTGAATACGTAACATGAATTTCAATATGATACGATAACAAATTATTTTACAGATAGAAAATAATATCATAAACATTAATTACTTATTATAGTATAAGAAATATATACTCGTACATTTGATAATCAGGTGAAACGAAATGGTAAATTTAGAATGAAACATCTTGTTAACCTGTAGCTAAAATCACTATTGTCAAAGAGCTGTACGGACAGTTAGATGTGGCGAGAATCTGGTTTTGCATGATATTTTAGTGCTGTTTCTTGATATGATGCCATAAGTATAATTTGTTGAACTATGGCGGTTGCCGTTAATAGTTTAGTTCGAATTATACTGTGGAGCAGTTACAGTTGTTGTTATAGATTTCAACTGGAAACTTTAAATATGCTTCCAAATTTTATGTTCGCCGTTCCCCAAATTAGAATCCCGTAAGACCAATTGAGTTGAATTATGGTTTGGTACGCTGGTAAGCGGGTGCGTCGATTTAGAAGCCAATAAAGAACATCAAACCGAAATTGTGCTTCTGATATCTATTTTTGTAATTTGTGTTTTCCAAGGAAATCGCGGTCGAGGTATAATCCTGGATACCTTAACAGATTGCCTTATAATATAACTTGATCATTTGGTTTTACTGGAGTGCTCATTCCTCGCTGCATCATGAAGTTTATGTAAACTGATTTCAGTTGATGAGCATACATTATTGCGATCGCCTTGCGTGGCCATTATTGCTGTGACAATGTTGCTAATATAATATGCAGGAATTAGGCGTATCAGCTGTATATAAAATACAGAGAAAGGGTGTACGAACACTATCTCGAAAAAATTTTGATTCGGTTTCGTAAAAGAACTAACCCCACCCTAGGCGTTATATAATATTAAGTTGAATTATGAATACAGATAACAAAAAAACATTTTGGTAATATTTGATTATAAGGACATACTTGGTCTTCCGTAATAAAAATAGCAACAATTATAGATCTAAAGAGTTTTGTTCTTATTCCTTACCTCGTACATAACCTGGTATTTTAAAATTTGAATTGCATTAAAACAGAAAAACAATCTAAACACATCTACTTTCCAATAAATGTCACTCACTCCTTCGACGCTCGTGATGTTTTCCTCTTGAATACAGATTATCCCTTTTTGGTTTCCTATAATAAATTACTATTTCTTTAAAATAATGATTTATTAATCAATACAATTTATGGAAAATTCAAAGTTAGACGCTTTTGCAGAATAATACTAATTTATCCACTAGCGGCGAATATATTGTGACGTCATGGATACTCACAGCGACCACAGACACAGAGCTTTCGTATAACAAATATATTTATTAACAAGAAAACAAAACAAATATATACACTTAATAATCTACTTAAACCCTAGCTCTGATAGACCTACTATCCCCTGATCGCGGGAGCGATCCAAAACCCGATTGAAGATGGTTTTGATTGTGGCATTCGCCACTCCTACTTTTGAAGCGCGCACAAAGCCTAGCTTCCGTGACCGGATGTCACGCTGGGACACAAAGTCCGTTCTGGCGCACCAACGGCTGGTTTGCCTCGATCGCAGGAGCGATCTTATCCGATTGAGAATCGGCGTGAATCGTGGCACTCAACCACTCTTCACCTCGGAGCACGCACACAGCATCGCTCCCCCGTGACCGCAGTCACCCAAGGACATAAAGTCCGCAGGCTTCGTCAACTAATGACTCCAGCCTCGCGAGCCTGGCTCGCATATGCACCGTCTAGGCGCCAAGTTTTGTGCACACGCACGAGGTTCTCCCGCTATCTCCAGAACCTGCCTACTGGCTCCGTACACTCTGTTATATAGGCGAGGCCCACGTGACCTCCTACGTCACGCCACCCCCTCGCTTGTTATAACAGTGAAAAGCTTCTATAAGCCGGAAGACACCCAAAGCCTTGTGTCTCCCGTCTCCGCGTTCTTCCCTTTACGGAAAAACCCTACTTCCTGTGGCGAGACTAATCCTGCCAAGCGTCCCCAAATAGATGCCACGAGGCACGCTGGCTAATACGTTACAATATGTTAATAGTAGATGGTTTATATCATCTTTTGCCTAAATGAAATTTCTATAAATTATGTATTATTTTATATACCTTACAAAATGTAGGGCTAGTTTATATTGTCCTTGCAATTAATGGTTGTAATTAATCATTAAGCAAGTACACTGCACTAAAACAGTAACTTATTCCAGCCACATACAATTTAGCAGTGGCTATAAAACCAGCACGGAAAACAATTTCGTAAAAAGAATGTACGTCACAAAATGAACAATAATAAATACTTTCCTGTTAAGATCAGTGTCCCCGACATGCCCCTTTGAAAATAGAGATCTTTTAAAGTTTATATGGTACGGAGAAGAAAAACCAAACCATTTGCACTAATATGTTTTTGATGTTACGATCAATAAACATTTTGTTGCATTTTAATGACGACGTTGCGCGTGAACTTTGGGTTTTAGCGTCTTTTTCAGACGTCTGCACGGTGAGGGGCACTGGTGGCGAAGGAGACGGGAACACCTGAAACGGTGCACGGTAGCGAGAAGCGGCAAACCCAAAGGAAGGGAAGATAAGGAAAAGGGAGTGCGGTAGAAAGAGAAGGTTAATCGTCGAGAAAAGATAACCAAATGCTAGAGAAACAACGGAAAAGAGAAGATAGAAAAAAGGTAATCAGAACAAAAAAAAATGGCAGCAATAGATAGGGATGTGAAGATTCTAGAATTGGACAGAGAGACACAACGCTTTGTTGACGTATGTGACCCTTAAAAAATACAAATTTTCAAAAACCAGTACCTAAGGATAATCACCAACGCCCCTTGATTTGTTACCAACGAACAAAGAATCACTGAAATTGATTTCTAAAGAATTTCTAAAGAATCGCTGAAAATGATCATTAACAGAGGTGACTAATTGCGTTCGTTGCTCATGTATTAGATTACTCGTAGTATGTACGTTAGTAGCAAACAATAAAAAATTGTATAGTATACCGTTTTTCTTATCTGAGTACCAATCAACAAGAAAATAAATTTTAAAGAAATGTAGGTGACCTAATTTATATTCTTGCTTTCATGGAGCGGTTTTAAAGCACTCGCGCAGGCGCAATGAAGCAATTGTGGTTCGAGAAGCCGCATTGCGCATGACTGAGTCCACCAAAACTCCGAAATCGTCTGTCAGAAGGAAGAGTGAACGTCAGGACTGTGTAGGGGTAAGCCAAGATGCCTTCTACCGGGATTCAAACTTCAGTCGATCCGTTAGGAATTTGAGGTGGACAAAACGGGTTCCCCACGCGTTCTCTAGGGTTTCTCTACTTTCCTCCGCGTCTTATTCCACGTTTTGAAGGTCGCCTTTGAAGTACTCGGTCATACTGCGACCACTGCAACTTCCGTTGGTTTTTGAACTTTGGGGTATCGGTAGAGGAACTCGCGTACTGTATAGGGACACACAGACATCCATATTCCCGGCGGGATTCAAACCCGCAACCCTTCTGGCCCGACGCAGTTTCGGACCCTCAGTCTTGGTGACCTCGTTTATCCGGGCCGGCTATTCCGCCGTTGCCTCACCATCGTGCAACTCATATCATCATAAGAAACATTTATTTCAGGAAACGTCTGGTGGCTGAGAGTCGTAATAAAGTTCCCCCCTGCCCCATCATCATGTAGCAGCCGTAAAGCTCGGGGCTACTGTGTGTGGCTTGAATACATTTTATTCAAACAAACAGCTGTTCACACTAGTGGACTGCAGCAGCAAAAATTCTGCTGATCAAAGCCACCCAAAATGTTTTTCCACACAATAGCACGTATACTCTTCAAGAACAACAAATATACACAGTCGTGTAACACTTCAATAAATTAAATAGTTTAACAAAACCACTTTCCGTTAATACTGCAATAAGATAGCATAGTACATATGGATAAATGTACATTTTATCCAAAAATATAAAAAAGTTGCTGTTCCATACAGCAATTCATGAATAGCGCATATTTAGTGGCGGAGTTTTCCTTGGAGCTTCGCTGTCGCATAATGTCAGCTCTACCGTATACAGTGACGCATTGAATATGACAATTAAGCAGTGTCGTGCAGAATGGGATTAGGCGGAAGTTCTTAATGAAATATTTGCATTTGTCCAGTTGAAATCGAAACTTTAATTATTTTTATTTTCCCCCAGTTCTAACGAAACCACTGACATCCCTCACATGACTGGTGGTTGCATAGTTTTTTTAAATTTCTATGTGCATTGGATATTAATACTATAGATATTTCTGGGTATTCCCCAGAGTTCTTGGGTGTCTAACGAAACCAAACACCCCTCTCATATGGCTGGAGTCTGCATAGTTTTTGTCTCAGTTCTGCACACACTGAATATTAGTAATATTGATATCTAATGATATTGAATAATGATTTTAAACTTATATGTCAGTGAAACAAAATTTAAAAATTCTAAAACTTCTAGAATTAATTAGGAGGAACATTAATTAAAATACTTTTTATTTAACACCCATTGTAGCATTATTGTCAGATCTCGGTACATCAAAAAATAAACGTAAGGTAGCATGGATGAGTTTTGTTGTGTATAAGTTCCATATAATGAAAATTCTCTTCTGGCATTTTCTAAAAGCTTCTCCACATTCTTTCCGTTCTACACAAAATCACTAATGCAGATTATGATTTGTCTATTGACATAAATAAACACTAACCCTCCCCTCTTTATTTTGACTATCCCAAATTTGTCCGCTGAAAATTGGCATCGAAACTGAGTTCTCATGTACAGTCGACAGTGTTTACCCCGATCTCAAGAAAGCCTCCTAAGATATGAACTCCGGTTTCTTTTATGACGCGGCGTCGTGGCCCAGGGGGCGCATGCGCACAGGCCACCGTTCAACAAAGACGCGCGCAGAGATGGTGGCAGGTATAACTTCGAAACGGCGGGCGCGGGTGCACGTTTCCGCTCGTCTATGCACCGACACAAAACAATGAGGACTTTTAGTGGCATTGCGGCGACCAGCTCGAGACCTGTGACGGCCGCCCAGAGAACCCGTAATCCCCAAGGTGGAAGTACGGTCATTTCCCACCGGTCGTCGGGTACTCCTGAAAGTTATGCGCTCGGTCAATGGGGCCCCAATTCGTATTGAGTGGTTGGAGGGGGGGCGGAATCAGTGACTGCATGAGTATTCGCGCCTGTCAACTATTGAAGTATTAGTTCCGTAAGTGGAGTGCCTGTTATTCCTCCCCCCTTGCGATCCGACGTAGACCTATACGTCACCTTGCGTGTTTTCTCTCCTCTTCCTCTACTTTCGCAGGGCACTGCCCCACCCAGAGGACCTCCAAGCTCTTGGTGATAACCGGCGTGTGTGGTAATGCGGTGCGAGTAACTGTCTCAGTGGAGAGAAGGGTGCAAGGATGAGGAAGAATAAATAAAGCGCGGTTTACGTTCTGATTGTTACGATACTGCAAAGCAATTCTCCTGGTATTGGTCGGAGAGACCATGCATACTATTAATCTGAGAAGACGACCACTAGAATTCGTATCTAGACAATGGTTTTAATTCGACCCGTTAACTAGCTAGTGTGGAAAATCAGCCACACCCGGAACCCAAATCTAGACTTATACACTGAAGAAAGGTGGTCTCAATTCTCATAGTGTTATCGAGAAGAAGGGCGGCTCGTGTCATAATGGTGGCACTTATCACGTGCCTCGTTGTGGAGCCGATATTCAATCCCCCGTTGTTCCGGGCGAAACGGACAGGCCTCGGAATTTCACGAGGTATTCCATTCACCTATGTTCCCCAAATTCCCAACATCGTTTCGGGAGGATTCGGCAATTGTTGAGGTTCCTTAACGATCATCATTATGTCGTATGCCCGGATTTGAATATATAAATTAAATCCAAATTGCCAAACCAACTAGAATGGATCGCACCAAATCAGCGAGTAAAACGCACTTTCTTTCGTTTTATTTTCAGAAAATTTACAATCTGTTCATAAATACATATAAACATCCCATATTTCTGTCTTGCTGACGAACACTGAGCATTGTACAGAGTATCTCTTACAAAATTAATTGGATGTGAAAGGCAAGTCTAGGATGAGTCTTAAGACCTTCAAGGTTTTTCTTTTGTCGAGAAGGTTGATGTCCACGGTGTCTGGGTGTCTGTTCAGGCACGCTGGGTAGGCGATGATGCGTTTTATTATGGTGGGAATTTGTAGATCTGGTTAGTGTTCGTGGTTACGTACCAAGCCGCATTGACTATTTCACCTAGGCATTTTAATTCAAATCTGTGGAGACTTTCTATTTTGGATTTACTTACAAAAACTCATAAGCTGGATTCCTTAACTTCATACTGGTCGACATGTCGCTTTGTAGTGCAGGGGAGGGGTTTTTAAAAGACATTTGGCAAGACTGATAGCAGGCTTATTGGGCGGTACGAAGAATTTTCATTGCGCAATTTCACAGGTCTCATTATAACAGTGAGTACCTTCCATTGGCAAGACTTAGGGGGATCTGAGTTACCTTCCATTCCAAGGCAAGGTTACATGGAAAGATAGCGTTGAAGAGAGAGGCAATGAAGGTAAATCCCTTTCACAGTAGTTCTTAAAGAATTAATGTAAACTGATGATGACATTGATGACAATAATTAATATGAATAACTTTGCTTTATAAATATAAGTTACAATCGATGAAATTGGTTAACTTGAGCCCTCATGCACTGAGTAATTTGTGACTTTCTTGATGCTAATGCTGAAAAACGTGGATGTCGCGAGAAGGGTTACTATCGTAAAGGTTACATTGCATAGTTAAATTTCTAGATTACGGAAAGAAGTAATAATAAACAGCAAAAATTCAAATTGGAAAAATATCACTCAAGTTGTGAACCCAGGAGCACTGCCAGTAATTTAGCCATCACGAATCCAAAATGCGATGAAATTTTTTGAATAACAAAAAAAACAACAAAAAAAACGTTCACTTACTAATAACGAGACTGTAGGCAAACTGCCGGTATTTATGTGGACCCCCTCACAACATTGCATACAATCTTAAAAACCAAATGTTTTTCGTAGCACATAGAATGCGTTACGCTCCATAAACATCGCTCATGAACTGTTCTCAACATGTCCTTAGAAAAAATAAATGGAACGAAGACTATATACAAAAATATTCTAAACGAATGAAAAACGATTCCACCAACTTACAGAAATGTGACACAGATGGATGTTCTCGTCGGAATGTTCATATTTTGCGCCGTCAGAACTGCTGAAAGGGAACACTTGGGTGTTCTCACACTTTTTATGACATTGCTGAAGGTTGTGACATACTACTGGTAGACGAATGCAAGACAATGAAATGAACGGGCAAATGAAAACCGAGACAGAGACGGATGAGGGAGTTTCTGCTAAAGTAACATTCTAATAATGATCCAAAGGTTTCATGTGTCTATTTGGGTAGAACTCTGTTGGCCAAACAATGTTACTTCAATTCTTTCTCAACCATTCAAAGCTGTTACAGCTGAACCTCCCACTGAATTGGTGCCAAATAGTTTCCGTCTAATCTTGATGACTGAACTTTTTCCACCCAACATAAAATATTCGTCACAAGGAAGAGTCATATTTACAATTGTTGTCTACACTACCCGTGTTAAAACTTCGAAAAAAAAAAGACTCGAAGTTCCTTTCTTCCTCTTTTTGGAAAGAAATTTCTGTATTAGCTATTTTTCGACACTAGATGCGAGATATGAATGATATCCCTGGCATAAATTGGCAACTTCCGTTAAATGAATAAGCAATACTGCAAACGCGTTAAATGTTCCTGGAAAATGACGTGTTGCCATTTATCCTTTCTTCAATAATTCGTTGTAATTCATAACTTTCACCTTTCAAAAAAAGAAAATTAACATTTTTTCGTTTCAAGTATCATACACATTATTCAAACCAGAATTAACATAATATTTAAATATTTTTACCTGACACAATTTAACAGATTTTACATATACTAAAAAAAGTCACAGCAGTGAGGAAATTTATGTTATTTCCATTTGTGAAAGCAAGAGTCTTTCAAAGTTGCTTTCACCAACTCACCAACTTTTTTCGACAAGGCGGATGAATAATTATCAAACATTTTTTTTTATTTCAGAGAGCACTGAGAATGAGACCCAGAATTAAATATACCGAATAAACAACAAGAGACACGAATTATTATGAACAAAGAAGCTTCTAAATAAATTTTTTTGAAAGCCATTTCTCAAAATTTGAAATGTTGACTAGGCTTTGAAAAGAAGAAAAGAATTCGGAAAGCAGATAATCATAAAAAACGAATAACTCCCACTAATTAGTATTTATGATAAAACCAATGAAATTGATACAAGTCATGATATTACCATAAAAAATTATTCATAATATTTTCAATTGTTTATTTAAAAGAATGCGGAAAATTAAATTATATCAAGAAATTATTTTGTCGGAACAGGGATAAGGCCAGCATTACATACTATAATGTTTTTTCACACACATGTCCTTACATTTATCCTGTTCGTTTAAAGACCAGGATGTGTACTCTGCATTTATTTACCGAACAGAAAAGCACGTCAACTCGGGGTATAATTGATATATGCAGGGTGCAATTTACTTAACGAAGCGTACACACGCGTATTTGAATTACAGGCGGCATTTAACATGATCAAATATTGACAAGTTAAAAAAACGTCGGCAAGACCCGGTCCCTGTCAATGGTGACAAGAAATCGACAGAAGATTCAATGTTGAAAAAAATTGAGATACTGCTATTGTGCTTCAAACTGCAAAATATTCATTATTCTGACAATGCGAATTCTCTTTGATCTCTGGAATGTCCAATATCGATTTGCCGTAGAGGTTCATTTCATTACTGAAATACAAACATGATTTTTGAATTAATTTTAGCAAGTCTCATAATTTCTATTATATTCAAAACCACAAATTTGCATTTTGTGCTTTATGAAGTGTGAAAAAAATCGTTACCTTTGGTATTTTATTTTAAACGTAATTACGATAAAAGTGAGAAACTATAGAAAGTATTTCCAAAAATTTTCACTGAATCTTATCAGCTGAGGTGTCTCAGGTCATCCATCATCAGATGTACCTGCATTGCCTCTGTCCGGGAGGTCCGAGGATTCCAGATCCTCCACTTCAGGTTTGGAGTGGCTGGATTCTCAACACTAGCTAGGTAGCTAGATCAAATACAGCTTCGGTCTCGAGAATTTCAGTGGCCAGCTGTTCTGGGCGACAATTTACCGTGGTTTCTCCGTTCTGTACCAGGCGAATGCTAGAGCAGTACCCTCAGAAAGGAACCACGGACCGCGCTCGATCTTTCCTTGATCTTCCTTGCCCTACCCTCAATCCTTACTTACACACTCTCACAGTTACAGGCACTACACTACCACATATGTCGGGAGCATCGAACTTCTCGCGGCTGGGGTGGTGCCTAACTGGTAAGAGATATCTGGATGAGAAAAAAGCTGCAAACCGGCATGCAGGTCGGCTCCGGACCTCGCCATCCAGCGGAGGAAGAACATCGCCACCTACCGCGATAAAAGCATGGACTACACTTATTGAAGTACAGACCAAAGCAATGAGCGGCTTGGAAACACGTAATCAATCACCGAATAATGTTTAGAGAAATTTCAGCCATTACTAATAATAAATTCCCAACATGAAAAGGGCAGTGAAGCACCGACAGATCTCTAGATTTGAGACCCTTCATTCGGTACATCCTTTAATGGATTCGAAACGCGTTGGGATCTGCCGATGTGCATTACTACTAAGTACGCCAACACATGCGATCACAAATCTCTGATGTTTCGCGGGGAATCCTCCAAAGACTGAACGGACTGATTTATCAGTAATGGCAATGGATTAATTTATCCTGATAAAGGCATATTTCAATTAACAGTAGAAAATGAGAGAAAGAGAGAGAGAAGGAGGCGGATGATGGAAGAATTCTGAAACAGGAAACCAGAGTGAAAAAGTCAGCGAAATAATACAAAAAAATGGGCAAAAAGGGGAATAAAAAGTACACGAAGGAAAATGAAATATTGAAAGGAACAACAAGAACATAAGTTACGCTATTGGAAGAATGTGAGAAAGGAAAGAAAGGGAGAGGTTCACAGAATGAAATTAGTCGTGCTAAAACAGCACGTACTTTCTCGCCCGTATATTCATGCAAAATTACGCCAAAAGTACTCAAATTTTCCCAACACTGTACATGACTATTCCTGTAAGGTACAGTAACAGATTTCATGAAGGGAAATATCTCTATTTTTAATATATTAGTTGAAGGAAGACTCCGAATAAAATTTATACTTCTGCAATTTTCAAAAAATTAGGGTTTTCAACGGACATGAGACCTCGATCATTCTCTTAAACGTCCTTCACAGTATCCAACAACAAAATTTAGTCAAAATCGATAGAGACGTTTTTTGAAAATTTTGAAACTTTTGAAAATTTCCAGGAGCTTCATGTAAAATACCACCGAAAATTAAAAAAATCGATTTCAAATTCAAGGAACCGCCACGTCACCCAGGTTGATTGAGGAATATGAATTTGGGAGAAAATCGGTTGAATGGTTTAACCGCTAGCGTTGTTCACAAACGGACAGACAGACGTTTTGTCGTCATTCGATTTTACGGTATCAAGGACCCACAAAGCATAAACTCTGGCTACCTCACGTGGTAAAGGATTTTTGTTGTAAATTTAGATTAGATTTATCCATGTTTTCGTTACCAAAACCTTGTAATAAAGAGTTGTTCTACCTAGAATTCTCCGTTTTTTGCCGAGCATTACATAACATACTTCCTAATTCGTAGCGAGAAAGTAAAAGTCAATAGGGGAAATGTAATTGACACTTGATAATAATTAAGAGAATTTACGTAAGCTGCGTTCTGGTACTCACTTTACAATATTCTCAAGAAACTTCATATTTACGACGCACCCGATCCTAATCAAATTACTCGAAAAAAGTATATTAAAAGATTAGACTTACGCACGTAACAATAATGATTCTATGTAAAGGTGAGCCAACTCTATCAAGCAATTTTCTGTATAAGGATTCGTGACTATCATTCTTATCATAATCCATTTAACAGACATTATCTGAAATTGCGAAAGCGATCACAATTAAATCTCATTCACGCTACCTTTGATACAAGGGATGCCAACTTGACCGTATTTAACAGTCATCCTCACAGACCCATCACTTTAGATATCGCCTATCACACAGCACGTGACCCGTATTTTCTTGAACATGAAACAAGCCATTCTCCAAACTTTCCCTCTGACCGCACACAACGGCGGCGGGTGTGTGGATAAAGTCAGGCCAACAACTGTATCAATTTTGCAGTCGCCAACAAGTGAACTACGCTTCCGATCTGGAGCGTGCATTCAAACGAGACAATGCTCATCGACTGGGCACTGCAGGTCATTTGCCAAATCTGTAGCCCATTACCGGGTGCAAAGAGTTTATATTACAAAAACTATTTCTTTATAGCTATTTTTTAGATATACGAAGATTGATAGTCATTCAGATTTGAACTTAGTATCGGAAGAGAGTGGTGATAAGGATTCCTGAGCTGACGAAAACGTCCACAGATTTCTCCGCTATATAACGCATACAGTTATTTGCCTTTTTGCCTTTAAATAAATAAATAAATAAATAAATAAATAAATAAATAAATAAATAAATAAATAAATAAATAAATTACTCTGGGTTCATCTGGCCGGTATGGAAGAGCAGGATATGGCGACTCAGGCTGGCCACTGCCATGTGGCAGTAAGCATCGTCACTACCGCATATATTTTTACTGTTGGTCGTCAATTTCGAAAAACACCGGTCTCGCTTTACCTCAGAAGGCGTGTCGAGGTGGCTCACCCCTACTTCTGCCTATTTGGAGCAGCAGTTTCTCCCAAGGAACGCGACTGCAGTTCCAATTTAGTCCTTATATTGTAGTTTTCAACGCTCGTGGGAAACGACGGGTTGGGCCGGAGATTATCCCCTTTTGTGACAACAGTTGTGGCGATGATGATCGAACCGAAATTAGGAAATTATCTCTACTGCTCGCGCATGCGTATCAGCGGTTTGCTACAAAGTTGCCGAGCGATACTGCCGCTACTACACCTCCATCGCAATCGCAGCCAGCTCTGCTGGTGTTCAGCATCATCTGTGGATCTCTATCGTCTCCGCAGATATTCTGTACTGTCTCTACGATAACAACTGTTATCGTCACATTTTTTCACAGAGCTATCTCAGCCGACCCCCGGAAGTGGTAGTGGGCGTGGGTGCGAAGCCTGACGGGGCTCTTCCGGCGTGGCGCGAGCGCGCGCCTCCGAGCAGCCGCGTCTCGCCCAGCGGGTTGCGCCGGGAAGCCCATAGATTCGCGTGTCGCTATACGTCACCCATTTAGGAGAAAGAACGCTTGGGCACTCACTCGGACTACCCCGATAAACCGTCAAATTGGGAAATTATGGCGTTAGCACTCAGGAGCCTGGATATAAAGGCTACTGAATTAAGGCTGGCCAGACATATTTTTTCTACAAGGAAGGGAATGAAAAATATTCAACCGTTTGCGCAGGCATTTGGGCGTCAATTAGTGTGGGGTAACTGCGGAAAATGGTTACTTAACCGCCCATTGAATCGCTGCTGGTGTAAAGACTTTTGTGTTACTAATAAAAGAGGGTGAAATGGACTAACAAAAGCAAACGGGAGCGACATTGTCTACATATAATCATTGTAAAACGACCCCAGAACAGAATATTGTTTTGATATAACATGAAATTCAATCCTCTAAATCCCATAATATGTACTGCAGTATGATGTCATTAACTTGAATAAGCAAAATTGTTACAATTATTTTACATGATTATGAGAAATTTTACTTGAATAACAGGCATACATATAGTCCGCATTCAATGTGTTAGTTTAAGGACAATATTATTTACTGAAATTACTGTCAACATTGGAACTCACAATGATTAATTAAATACAACCAAGCTTTCTTGAAATATTACGAACCCTATCATTTAATATGATTCTATAATCAACAATATTATAAAACAAATAAATAGTCGTCAGAGAAGATTTAATGTGTTGTTATAGTTATCATTATTTTACATTAGTTTCTCTATTATTATTATTATTACTTTTATTATTACTATTATTATTATTATTAAGTAGCAGTTGTAGGAGATGTTTCAAGCACTGTGAAAATTCACTAAATGGAGAAAAGCCGCCATATTTTTCCGTTAGTGGCGTCTGATTAACATGAATATATCTTCTGTAATTGAAATGAAATCTCAAAAACAACATGTTTTCGATTTCGACCGTTCTCGCCTCCAAGGGCCTCGTAATTGAACAATGTTACCATAAAGAACTGTGTACTGTAACAATGTTACTGTAAATATGTTACAAACAGTAGAAAAACAGGTTCCGCCCATTTAATGCGACCTAAAATATTTATTGTTCACTTTTTCTTTTCATAACAGTTACACATAAATAATTGTAGACACGAAATATCATGAGCAAAATGATCACGTCTGCAACATTTCTTTCCATTACAGAGTGCTTAATTAGTTCATGTTTCAACGTGTGTCATTGCAAAAAAGAAAAAAAAATACATGTTAAAATGCCTTTTGATTCCGAATATTCCATTATTGACAAATCATCCGTACTTCCGAGAAATATTTAGAAACTTTTTATATACCCAAAAATGACACAGATACAATATAGAATTCTGAAATCCTCTCATAAAATCCTACGGAAGATAAAAATGAATCGACATGGACACCAAGTTACATTAGTTCACAGAACAACTTACATCTGAAAAGCGATATTGTGTGTTACCGCCACCAGAGTAATTAACAGGACCCGGAGATCCAAGAGAATTCGTATAACTTTTATCTAAAGTTTTAATAAAAATGTTTCAAGTAAGATCATTCAAATTTAACAAGTCGGAGATAAAGAAAGCACATTTTGATACATCGTGTAATGGATGATTCGTATACAGCTTTAACACGCGAGGCATTTAATACAGCAACGAGTTACCCATTATTCCACGACAGGGAATTTCACACACAGCATCCATACGTCCCTTAATATCGCTGTTGTGCCAACATTTTTCTCCTTTCCACACGTCCCGCCGTATAATTTATGCCTCACTTAGCAGTTCAAGGGGCTTGCATCACCATTGCGCACACAGGGCAAACTCTACACGCGGCTTACACGCCTCGATCAGATTGGCCGACGAAGGGGACATCATGACTGATGAACCCGCGCAAGCGCTGCGCGTCGGAAAACCGCTCTGAGGCGCCTGTCCCGTACAGCGGGTAATGATGATTGTTCAAGCGGATAACGTCATACACGGACGCCCCTAATACACCCGGCACGACACGCCCGCACCCCTTCCCCGCCCCAGTCTCTGCCCGAGTCCCGCGCCCTTGCCGCAGCGCCCGCCGCCGCCGCCGCCGCCCATGCCGCCCGGAGGGCTTCAGCCGACTACTCAGCTGGCCCTTTGTGCTCTCGCGCTGTCTCGTCAAACGCCGGTGGAACCCGGGTCGATGCAGCGGGGACCTCGCCACCGTATTAACCTGCGTTTCCCTGCGCAACGCGCGTCAAAACTGATGCCCATTGTCAGGCGGCCGCCAGTATTCCATTAACTAGTCGAATAAATACTGAAATGACGTGTCTTACTATACCCGATTGACTACAGAGGTATTAAACGAGCGCAGTCGTAGTTGTTTTGTTGCCGATTGTGAGTGGCATCTCATTTATGGTAATGGCGCGCGATCCTTTCATGTCTCTATGAAATATCCGCCTTGCAGTTCATGTCGGACCGATTCGCATTCACTTCCGCATTGCCTGGAGCTTACGTTCTGCAAAACAACGATGGACAGTGGAAACTAATGAAAAACGGCATTATTACAGAAACGCGGTGTACTATTGTTCATTTTCGTCAGTCGTTCAAAAGAGAACATGAGCCGCTTTTAGTTCGGCCCTATTCGTGGTAGAACAACACACTGGTAGTCATGATATTGAAAAATGAAAGAATAAATCATAAAAATAAAAGTTATCCAATGAATTGGTCAGAATTTGGTATATGATTTTGACAAGGCATATTTTAAACCCAAAACGACTCAGCAATAAAGTTCTTAATTAATTATATATTTCCAAAATAATTAATTGGAACATACGTTACACGACACCATTTCACCCAATCACAGGGAAAAATCCATATATTCGAAATATTTAATTGGACTGACAATGATGTTTTCGATTAGTCAGAGTTTTATTTTCCCAGAAATCTAAAAGGAGTCGTTTAACCCTAGACTCATCAATCTGTACAATCTGCAGCGCACAAATGATTTAAAATAGTGGTGTGATGACTATAAGAACATGTTATTTGAATACGATTGTAAGTGGTATTAATAGGTTTAGTGGAAAACTGATGATATGGAAACCAATATAATTGCGGAATTCAATATTCTGGTTATAAAAATGTATATAATCACTTTATTTCAATTTTCACATTTAATTATTCAAAGAGGCGTATCCAAGAGAGTGGACAGAAAAGGAAAAATCGATGAAAGTGAATTTACAGAGCTTAAAGTTGTAATATTTTCTCCAGGAGCCAAACAGCTAATGTTCGCGAGTAATAACGGATAAAAATTTAAGAAGTGATTTCTGTATCAATATTGATGAGAATATGTTTTCTCTAGTGTTTACTGTTATTATGTGTTTATATTTCAGATAATATTTTTTTTTTTTGTTCTGCAATTGCGAGAAGACCCGTGGGAAGTGGAAGCAAGTATCGATATAATCATGCGTCATACTAAATTGGTCACGTTTATACGTTATTACATGCATTCACCAAAATTATTCCACTCTTAATCTCATAGAATGAAAACCACACAAGAATCAACTAATAACATCTCTGTGGATCAAAACAGTAAATCTTCCACCCATTTTGGCAGTTACCCTCTCACTCACTCAATCCTCGCCCGTTTCTTTACTCACATATTCCCTCACCCAACCATCCATTCGCCTGCTTGCCCATTCGCCCACTCGTCCTTACGCCAACTCGATCATACGCCCACTCGCTCATTCCCCCACTCGCCCATTCCTCACACACATTCAGCATATTCATCATTCATCCCACCCACAACCCATATTATATATATATATATATATATATATATATCTATATTTTATTGTGACGTTACCGTGGGAAAGCGGTACTTCCAACGACAAATAAATTATGCAGGGACGGTTACATTTTCGTGAATGGATCTCCAGGAATTTGGCCGGCAGCATAGGAAGATAATCGTTATAAATTCTTTTGCACATCTTAAATATTTTTATGATCAGAGAAAACACTTTACAAATAATATTTACAAATGCAATGCGAGCCTTGGAAACAAGCGCACGGTCAACGCTAGCCTTGATGTTTTAAAAAAACGCACCCGTTTTCCTCTGGAGGCGACGCGGGGCCGTCCGTGGCACCGGCGGCGTGGCTTCGGCAAGCTTCGGTTCGCCCGAAGTCCGCCGGGAATTCGCCCTCTCGCGACAACTCCCTCGGCCCAAGTAAGGGCCGGATGAATTTGCCGGGGTCCACCGCCGAGCCGGTGTGAACAATGTTCTCACGGGTATCTGGAACGCACGCACGCGTGATTTGATCGTCCGTCGGCTGTTTAGTCTTTTTCAAGGCAAACTTTCCTTAACTGCGCGCGAATGTCCGTACAGTACTGCCACTGTTATAATTATAAACCAGGGCGGGCATTATGCACGAAGCCCACCGGCCACAACGATTTCCTGTCTTATTGGTTTTTATCAGTTCTGGTGGCGCCATTATACTTCACTAATCCCTCTGATTGATAATCCTTATCAAACCTGTTTCCACACTCACGGCCACACTCAGTCCGAACTGCCACTTAACAACGACAATAAATCTCTTGAACGCAGCACTGTCCCGTCCGTGTCTTCCTCGAGCCCTCTCCGCGCTCGCACTAACCCGTCGCTCGTCCTCGCCGTTTCCCCCCGAACTTGACGGTTGGTGGTGGGCGGCGGCGGCAAGCGGCGTTACTGCGCTGATCAACTCCAGTACTTATTTAATTTATACATTAGTGATCATTTTAATTGTTTCTAATTACAGAAACGTTCTTCGTTTCAATATATATATATATATATATATATATATATATATATATATATTATTGCCCTTCATACACATTCACCCATGCATTCCGTCTGTCGCCTCCTGCACACTCCCTGCCTACTGACTGATCTTCCAACACGTTCATCCCTTCAGGCACACTCACGCTATATTCGTGTACTACTTTTCCCACTAAGGCGTTTCTCCACCTGCAACCCAGAGGGTGACTGAACAGATCGGTTGGCAAGAGTGCGAAGGTTGTGTGAAGGGCTTGATGCGGGCGAAGGCGCGTAGCTTGCAACGCGGCGTTGTACGCGCACACAGAAAAGGCACGTGCGTATTTTTGCATCAAGATAAAGCCGCGAAAAAAATGCGCGATGGCGTCCGCGCGTAAATAACAGCAATCCCATACCCTCTGCGCTGCTTCAATTTATGCCACAATTTCATTACGCAATATTTCAAATGCAAGTCGTCATGGGAAACACTACGTCGAAGACGAAACGTAATGTGGCCGAACAGCAATGGGCGGGCAAAGTTGGCCTATACTTCTTTTTTCTTGTCAACACGGGCGGGTAGCGAGACTTGTAGCCAAATTATTTCAATATAGAGGGTAATTCGATGAACGATAGATGCAATTGGGGAGTTGATACAGGATCATGATAGAAATCAGAACAAGTTTGTTTCGGGTTCCAGTTCGTTGTCTATATGACTTTATTGATCAATTTCTGATTCCTTCCCTGTTTCATTATGACCCACGTGAGTTATCAGCAACCATTTGTGTACTCAATCTTAATGTACACACTATTCTAAAACATATCCATTCAGATTTCTAATGCCATGTTATTGATTTAATACTGAGTGCTTAGCGGAATCTATAGGAACCCCCACAGAAGAAAACCAAACTTTTATCCTTTCTTTCCAATTATAAATTGAAAGATAAGTTAGTGATAGATTAGATAGGTTGTGTCTAATATATTGTTTTCACTGTGAACTCGAACATTTTATACACCGATGATACATTCTGTTAGTTTACCCACTCACAAATGAAATAATTTTTTTGTTAAAATAGATTCTAATTGAAGGTGTCATTTTAAATGCCAACGACAGCTCACCGCTAAAGCAATTTACTAATTAAATAGAAACATAAATACAAATTTTCGGCAATTAATTCAAAACTGAGTTTTCTACCAGTGAGTGATTCGAACACACAGGTGTATTACACTTTTCATATCTCGATATTGCCTTTCTATTTTCCTGGATCATAACTGGCAACTCTTTTTTATTAATGATAGTTTTCTCCTGCCAATGTGGATGGCCGAGGTCGCGGGTTCGAGTACCGCATTGGGCATGGTTGTCTGTCCCTTGTCTCTCATATATATGTTGTCGCGGAGTTCCTCGCGTTCTGCTAAATGGGGTCAACTGCGTTAGTGTATACTATATAGTCGAATATGCATCCCATCGGGACGTAAAGGGTAAACGGGTGTTGGCTGAAAAAAGACCTAGGAAAACGTAATTTCCCCCTGTTATACCACTCTCTGTATGAAAAAATTGACTTTTTATAAGCTCATTATAATCCTTATTTTATCTTAGTTCCGAATCACATTTCGATCATTTTGTAACTGCATTTCCTGCATCGCACTACTATCTTTATCGCTGGAAACAGAGATTTCATGAGAGACCAAAAGCAAGAAACAATGTAAAAGTTCAGGAGAAAAATAGGAACAAAATAAGTCTACGGAATGCGCTCTACCAACAACAAATTACGAATTTCTAACGTATTTCCTTAAAATATTTTTTCACAAATACGCGGGTCTTTAACACTTAATGTAAAAAATGAGGAGTCCAGGCGAACCTAACGAACAAATTACTTTTTCATATTGAAATGTATTGTGTAATGTGAAAAAATAATGTCATAATATGCGAGTGGGGGGAGGGCTCCACGGTCGTAGTTTTTGTGAATCCGAAGGCATGTTCTAGTATCCTCAACAATTCACGTCATGATATGAAACAGTTTGGTCACTCATTTCCTGGAAGAAATTTGCCTAAATATTCCAAATTTTTTAATGCTGTTTTAATTTCTGTTTCTTATCAGATTAGTAATTCCGCACTCTCCTGTCATTTGGCTCGGCAGCCCGCTACGGGCCTTGGCCAAACAACGGTGGCCCAGCCTCTCGGCCGTGGGATAAGGGTCTCAGATGGTTAGCACGAAGACATCCCTCGACCGTATAGACTGGTCTTTATGACCTTACGGTGAGCTTACTCATCGCCAAACAGCAATAGATTGACAGTGACAGTGACAGTGACATTTGTACAGAAAGCGCACAGTTATAATTTTACCCCAGCCGGGAATCGAACCACGAGTTGCGCCGTGGGAACGAGCAAGCTAACCAACGAGCCACTGAAGGCTCGTCTTTATTCACGTTAATTTCATACAACTTAAATAAAATATTAATGCTACCTTGACTTATTAGTCTCTCTTATTCCGCTGTCCCGATGTACAAATTACCGATATTCCCCAACGAATAAAGTGGGCAAATATAACGCTATACTTATGTTTTAAAGAATAATGTTCAAATTTATAACCCACTCAAAATGTTCCATGACTTTTAACGATCCTCAAATGCCCTGATATTTTACCTGACTTTTCCAAGGCAATGAAATTCCCTTTTTTTTCGGTTTTCCGTTATTTTTTTGGATAGTGGCTACCCTATAAAATATCTAACAATGACGCGTCCGGATTAGAAAAAATGCGAAATTAAACGAAACTGCGAATGAAAGGAACCCTCGTGACCTACATGAATAGGCGTACGTGAATTTGTCACGAGACTACCTTTCAGCAGCGAGTTGTGTGTAATTCCGCATTTCCCAACCCCAGAAGCCTCTTTGTAAATATTCTCATTTTCCAAGTATGCAGGTTAATTGGAATTGTTTCGTAACATTTTGGAATGTTCAGTTACGATCTCGCATGCGCTGCCTCTGGGTTCGCGCGCAGAAGGCAAAGTGGAGTGATGGAATGAACGAGACACAGTTTGGAAACGAATGTCCCGACGGAAAATTATCAATAACAACTTTTTTTGGATTTTGCAATAACAACTTTTTTTGGATTTTGCAATTGCAACTTTAACTGTTTGTACGTTTCTTTCATGGTCTCATTTCCCAAATTTTTCCGTCGTGTGTGTTCATCCTACACATTTGCACGAGCTAGTAGTAGTAGGTTTGTTATTCACGGTAAGTCAAACATGAAAAGTAGAAAAAAATGTACTTCGGGAATGTTCGTTAAATATTCCATTACAAAGAAAAACTAAAGAATTTGCTTTCTTAGTTAATAGTCAATAAGGAACCGCCTATCATTTCGCTCGATGGAAAATAATCATTTTTTGTCCTTCTCGGGACAGTATGGCATCTGCTCAAGACAACGTTTTTAAGTTATTATTTTTTAATCTATTGCATCTCTTAGCCCTCTCACACTAGTCTCTAACAAAACGTCTCTTAGCCCTTCTTGGGTATTGAGCGTATTTATATCTGTAGTAATACTCCGTCAATTCTTTTGTCGTTTGTCTCGTCACATCGGAGTCCCTCAATGCCTTTATCCTTTCGGCCTGGCGCTCGGAGCCTTTAGTAACCGGGGTTTCCCGACGGTCACCCGTCCATGAGTACGTGGTGTGTCGAATTGCTTAACTTCTTTAACTTCACGGGCCGTAGTGAAACATTTCCTCTACCGACGCCAGTCTCAACCTTCTCTAGACTTGAAAGTGCTCATAATTATTTACATACTTCCAAATCAGAGTACCACTTGAGAGAGCTTAAGTATCCTGGAAGCCCTGAAGCAAAATTACAGATCATAAGCAGTGCCACATTCACTGAATTATTATTTTCGACCAATCTAAACACACGCATGTAAATAAGAACTATTAAGGAACTAAAACAGATGGATCATAAATCCAACTAAAGTGTACATTCCACGTTTCAACCCCAAGAGTTGGAGTCATAAGGAATTAAAATTTAAAAAAATAATCCTAAATTATATAATGCAAAAGAAACCTAAATTACCAATATTCAAGGTGAATATGGCATATTAACAATATTTATTAATATTTTATTCAGCAATATAAAAGTTCGTTAATATGAACGATTTAAAAAAATTAAGTTTTACATCACGATGTTTTACTTCAATTTCCTTAATTGTTCTTCGATTTAAATGTTCCCTTTTTTAATATCAGGGAATAAATGTATGCATTCATTGGTCGAAAATAATAATTCTATATCATCTACGCAGGCGTTAAAAATATTATACACAGCCACGGAATTCCACGAGTACGGTAGTGAGAGGGTACGGATCCACAAGTACGGTTTGAGATATCTAATATAAATGAGAATCTTTTTGAAGCAACTCATTCCAACAATAATGGCGGAATAAATAACTAATTTAATACAGGAATGTTAATTATTCTGGTAATGCGTTTTCTGGTCATGTTAAGAATATATGACACATTCTTATGTGAATGTGGGCAGAGACCATATGATTTATCTTTCAATCCCCTTCGAAAAATGTTTACGAAATAACATCTGAAAAGCTTGGAAAACTAAAGTATGAGTGCGACTCCTATTTATTCGCCTTTGTTTTAGATTTTAGTATCTCTGACAATGGAATGTCAATGTCACCGTATTTGAATTACTAAGTATATTTCTACAGTTTTTGAGCGATTTTAAGGAGTTCTCTAAATAAGTAATTTTAAAAAATGTTTTCATTTGCTGTTCATATTTCATAACAAAATTTCTGATTGGAATTAAATTCATCGTAACAGAACAATTAATGACAAGGAAATTTCGAGGGCATTAGAATTTAAAGTGTCTACATTCTTAACTTGTATCATAGCTCGCAAACAAATGCTTTTAAAGGTAAGCAATAAATCTTGCATTTGCCCTGTGTTAATTTTTTATGTCCGGATCGTAATAGCATATCACTGCAGGATCTCATTAACTAGAGGGTTTAAGGCGAGTAAACTATTTAGAAATGAGTAATTTAAATTACTGCTATGGTTTACGGGAAAACTACGGATACACTACTTCCACAAATGTACTAACGGGTCATATGTTAAATAAGAAAGAAAGATATCCCTTTGGCAGAACGCATTTCATTCAAACAGCGACAGTTTTTATTCGAATTGAAATTCAAAAATTGTATTGACTTTTCATGAGATGTGATGCGAGTTTGCTTTCAAGCAATTGATCATGCAAAATGCTCGATAAATAATGCATTTCTCAATGACTGTCCAATGACAAGATGATATGTTGCATCCCGTAATGACGGCTGAAGTGATTCGACAAGGAAAACTGAATTTGCATCTCATCAGTGACATTATTAAATCAGTTTGCTTAATACATACCCATGTGTTACAGGCGCGTTTAGTAGCCTTCGTGTTGGACTGCAAATGAGTCTTCTTATATATAATTGAAATATATTAATATCTCAAATAAAATAAAATAATGTGCAGAACATTTTACCCCACAGAAAGTAGAATTGTATAATAAGATAACACACAATAGATAGAGATCCTCAACTTGGTACTCAACGCCACGATGTTAAGTTCATTTTCAACCTTGCTTGTACCACCTTTTGCAATGATTATCATTATAACCTACCATATAGCATGCAACTTTAGGTGAGAATTGTTTTAAAGCTCTCTGAAATACGAATATCCGTTTATCTAAATCAAATTGAAAAGACAATTATAATTAACATTTTAAATAGCATCTAAATTGTCACATTAATATTGCGTTTAGTCCAGTTAACTGACAGTACTTTAGAAACACTCTTCAAGTGTTGCATAATATCATAATAAAATATTTATATAATAATTATTTATAATAAAATTATTAATTATATTAACAAAATGTCGGAAACCGCAAAATCAGTCATATATGTATCTGCGTTTGACGATTTAGGACGCGATTGACAATAGAAATTAACGCTTGAAAACGAAGCCAAACCCTAAAGAAAAGCACTAAAACCCTGTCTCTAGTGAGAGTAAACTCGAAAAAATATTTCTTTCATTAAAGAAATTCCTGTAACTGGAAATAAATTAAATGGTTTCAATTCCGGTCACGGATTTTTAAATACATTCATAATTTTGTGATGTAACTTGTCAAGCAGTGTTCATTTTTACAGAATAATAATAATAATGTAAATACGATGTCTGATTTTTTCAAAGAACAGACATATCGTTATTACTTCTTTATTGTAAATTATCTAGGTTCTGCACCGAACGGGAACCTGGCAATTTTATAGCATTATCATTAGATACGAAATTCTATAATATAAATACAAGAAAACAGTTTCGAATCTTTTCAAAGGGAAAATCTTGTCAAATGAAATATTTAGTCAACAGAAACGAAAAACCGATTGTCATATATATATATATATATATATATATATATATATATATATATATATATATATATATATATATAAAAGTGTTCGATGCCTTGCTATAAATATAATTTTAAACACTTGTCGAATAATTCGTTCGTTGAAAAGTTATAAACATGAAATAATATCGCTTCGAAGACAACGCCAAGGCCGTGCACATTAATTTTTTTCCACGCCAGACCCGAATCATAGCGGAAGGAACGTCCTTTCATAAACAATAATTTAATATTTACTGTGTCCCGTAACACAAAGACCGATAACTCGCTTCACATTGCAATAAAACCATAATAACAACACAAACAGCACCTGCTGTACAACAGCGCAGAACACCAATTTCAACGCGATAGATCACCTTTTGTTTGCTATAACTGGCGCATTCCTGCTATAATCACACCCGCCTCTAACAAAGACCTCAGGTCCGTTTAAGAGTCAGCCCCTCCGGCACCCGAGTCACGTTTATTGCTAAGGTGAATGACGCCAGGAAGGGACTTTTACACCGTGGCGGAAATACCAAGGGTTTTATTCCTCGATATACCTTTAAATATCCCCTGTATCTGCAGACCTCCTGTAAAGTTTCGTTTGTTTATACGCTATATAAAACTCGTAAAAGGTCGCGGGGTTAGCGGAAGATGAGGGCCGCCTTTCTGTTAGCATTATGCCCTGGCTTGACGCCGGGCAAGGGGGATAGGGCTTACGCCAGGAGGGGGGGAGGGGCGAGATGGGGAGTGGCGAAGAGGAAAGTGCGAGGGAAGAGGGTAGAGGGAGGGCAGGCAGGGCGGCGTATTGACTATTTTTTCTTTACTACTGTACGGATCCCCTCTCAAATTCTTCCCCCTTTTGATGTGTGCGGTTGTAGCAAACACAACTGCAGCTTTCACAACTGTCGTTAGTAGCAGTCGACCCACACGCGTTGACGCGATGAATTAGGTTTTATTAATGACTTTGCGTCATATTTTCTGTATATGGTTTAATAATAATTTTTACTATTTATAATTGCCTCCAATGCGCATTTTCGTATAGTACCTTATGAAACCTCTATCTCTCTTGAGATTTGAGAGCGGTCGTACTCCAGATGTAACCACCACGGAGTTTTTTCCACTTTTTTCCATCCATCGCCTGATCCGCCACTTCCCTTTCCATCACCTGATGTGGCCCGCGGGCCATTACACTCAGCGTTTCTTGCTCACAAGAGTAGACCGCGGGCGCATCGGCGTGATCCCCTGTAGCGGAATAGGGGGACACATGGACGCACCTAGAAAGCACCAGCTGTGTGCCGGAGTCCCAGCACTGAGCGCAACCTGACATCACATCTCGTGCTTCTACACCACACAAACAGACGAGGAATGATGATGCACGATGAGTGGGAGAATCCACTATGCCACGGAACAAGTGTAAACATCCTTGCCCAAGCGGGATTCGAAACCTCAGCCCTTGTGACCGAGACCGCGACAGCGGTACTTCCATCGGGATATCGGCCGATCGGGCCAGCAATTTCTCCCATGCAATGCAATATATATTATTTTTGCAGTTCCAAACAACAATTTTACTTTCCTTTCAAATTATGCAGTTTTAACATTGAATAGTGTACACCATCTGGCCAAACGCCATCTCATATTCTGGATGCCCAATATACAACATGACGTTCGAACAGAATGGGTAATTAATATGGTTCGAATAGAATGGGTAATTAATATGGTTCGAATAGAATGGGTGTATCTTTAAAATACGGAATCTGTTCCATGTTCTTGATATAGAGTATAAAATCACTAAATGTATTGTTATTTCTTACATTTATTGTGAAATATTATTTCTCTACATCCCTCTGTAACTTCCCAAATTTTGCGCCGGAATCATAAAAATTATTGTTCATTAATATTAATCACTGTACTAGGTAACATTTCCAAGAAATGCAATGCGGATACGAACAACTTCAAGCAAATGGCTCACATCTGAATATTCAGAGATGGCACCAAACAAAGTAGATTTCTTTGAGTGTTCTCGCGTGCACCGTGGTTGATTGACTGATGTTCCTGGAAACGTTCACAGCTATGGATACTACTTCCGTTAGTGCAAAGAATGTTTTATATCGGGAGCTGGCAGTGTTTCCTTCCCCACTAAATGATGACCGTCGTCGACCTGCACATTCCGAAGAATCTCTCTCCCTGAAGTATCTCTCTCTTTCTCCAGCAGGGCATCGCTCCTACCCATACAAGTTCTAAGGTCCCGACTGTGCGATAGTGCAGTGTATGGACGTGTGTGTGTGTGTGTGTGTGTGTGTGTGTGTGTAAGGGGAGAGGATATGACGTGGAAGAGGAAGAAAAATAGCGCGCGATCCATAGCCTGCTCCGTAGGGAACTGCTCCGAGATTCGCCTTACGTTGAGATGACAAACCAAGGTAAACTATCGATCAGAACATCCGGCCGCCACAATCCTCTTCCACACAGAGGTTTAATTCGCCCTAGTGTCGACAGTTCGCCATCGCCGGGACTCGAACCCTAGGCGTTCCCGGTCAGAGTCGCTGCAGAGACCGCGGCAGTGCTGGCTCCGAGGAGTACGCCGTGGCCTCCGCCTAGCAGGGCAACCACGAGCAGAAAGTGAGCCTCCAGACGCACAGTGCTGGGACGAGGACGGAAGCTGTGCTGGTATTTCCGGTGCACGCGTTGCAAACGACGCGATTGTGCCTTGTACAAATGCCGTCTGTCTGTCTGTCTGTCTGTCTGTCTGGATATCTAGAAATGTGCGACTCTCCTGAGTTCAGAAGGTGCTGATTTAATACTGCACAAGTACGTGAAGAATGAAAAATTACACAGGAATGGGAACATTTTATACATTACACTGGAATGGGATGCGCCAATTGAAATACTGTTCTCACTGCTCCAACAGAATATTCGTAGGTATTTCAAGTTACAAATATTTTCTGGAATAGGTAGGAGATATATGAATATCAATCTAAATTTAACGCATAGCAGTAATCTATGGAAATAGTTGTACTATCGAGTAACTTATAAATACTATGCTGAAAATACCTACCAGTTTTAGTAAAGTTATGTAACTGTAATGCAGTTAATTAATAACCACTACGAAATATCGGTACAATCTTCTGGAATTATTTAGTTGAAACTCTTCTAACGGACAAAAAACTGTCTCTACCACTCAATGTTTACCTTCTTATTACAGAGAACAATTAAATGAATGGGCATAATAAACAAAATTGGATATTTTAATATTTTAAAAATAATTCTGCATGAAGCAATTGAATAGTGTAAATTGGGTGTTTTTTTATTTGTGTGTTAATTTTTCTCTGTGAAGAAATATATTTCTTTCTTTTGTAAATAATAAACAATTTACATCTTCTGCAGTGTTCATAAGTTTCTGAAATGCAAATTTTTTCACAGAGTGTATTTTTTTCAAACCAACTTTTGAGTGTGTATTGCAACTTAGCCATTCGGAATCTCGAAGGAGTTTCCGTAGAAAAAATATGTTTAAAATTGATTGTAGAGCTTATTTTCGAAGTTTCGTTGTTTCCTTCCTGGACACTTTGTATATACAGACAACACCAAAAGTACAACAATTGTAACAGACAATTCAGACGGAAGTACGGTGGAGTTACAATCATGTGGTAGAAATAAGGAATCGAATATTTCAATCATTTCAAAAGATTATACTCTTTCCTGGACATTTAATTACTAATGCACTTGTACCATGGTATATAACGTTTAGAATCTTTGACATCAACTAATGGAGACAGTCTACAAAAATATGTAGTGCGAAAGTTTCGAAAATCGAAACAAATATAAAATATTATTTATCCTGGAAAATTTGAGTGGAGTTTGCTACATATGGAGAAATGGACTATGTTGAGGTGCATTGACAACAGTTGTTCCCACCATACCCGGATACTCTGGTGAAAACCGATGCCATTTTTTAAGATTAAAACAACCTATTCGCTTCTCAACAGAATAAGCTAGAGTTTTCACAGGTGCACATACTTTCTAGCATTATTGGAAATAGTAACGTAATATAGAAATATTGTAATTTCTGCCGTAGTAAAACTCAGTTATCACTTGACCTTCAATTCAATCAATTTCGATATCCAGGAACAGTACTCATTTCTAACTTTAACAGATGAAAAAAAAGAAGAAATTAAGTAATGCGGGCGGGCAGGCGGACGAACGGGCGGACGAACGGGCGGACGAATGGGCGGACAAAATAATTCTACAAAAACTTAAGTGCATGGTGGCATGGTTGAAATCACTTAAATCCCTTTGATGATTTGTTTTCGTACATTCTTTTAATTTAATGCGAGAGATGCACCAGCTCTAGTGATAACATTTCAACATTAGCTAAATAACGGTAAATTAGCATAATGTATATGACAATGTAATTCAGATGTGTTAAAGAAATCACTTCTGTAAATAGAAAATACTTTTGAGAATTTTTGTGTGGAAGATTTTAAAATGAACAATACCCCTCGTAAGACGGCCCTCTTCCCTGGAGAGATATAATGCACATTTGTGTGCGATCACTGACACTGCGTTACTGAATAAAACGCGCGCGCCGAGCGCCACCCAGCGCGCACACGCCGTCGGAGGACCGAAGTGGCAACCAAGCAACGTTGTTCGCAATATAGACTCTGTATTCGGTCCCTGCATTCTACCGCATTCAATGCCGAACTGCACAGTTTGAAGCCTGGCAGAGAGAAAGTATTGAAATCGCGCACCTTCGAGGAAAAGAGTGGCCAAGAGGAATTTGTAGTTGGTGACAAATAGAAGATGAACCACGACAGCGTCTAAAATAGTGAGAGCGTCGCTTACGATAGAGGACAAAAACGTGCCGTATCTCTTATATACAGCGATACACACTGAGACACTTTTCACAAGAGACGAGCGTTCCTTGCGCGCCAAGTCTGGATGTCCGTACTTGTTTCTGAGCGTACGCGAGGAAGGAAGTTCACGTTTTGAAGTCATCTCATTTCCTGGGTAGGTGATTATAGTGGCGGGATGCATTTTAGTGTACGACGGGGAAGGGTGATGATGCGTGATGAATAGGGGGCGGATTTTAATGAAATGTCATTTTTTTCTTTTCACTTTAGAACAATGCAGTTTACAATAGACACTAATTTTACGTTAAGACAAAAGGAAATGACCGATTAATGTGATTTGTTCGACTAATCGACCTCGACAAATAAGTCATTTTTTACCCTTTTCAGTCTTTTTAATGCATTTCGCTAGCTTGCAAACTTGCAATACTGACTACAAGTTTAGTACTGGTCCATATACTACATGGAAATGAACGCTATAAGAGGTAAGGAATTCGCACTTTGCAAGACTTTTTTTTTATAGGAGTACTCACAGTTATTCATTATCATCATTATTCTCTCTATTAAACTCATTTATCTCCACACTAGATTAAGAAGGAAAAGGGTAGGTTACACTTGTATAATCAAAATTATGCCGTGGATGTTTGTACCAGTAGTATGAGCCAACAAACAATTTGATCAGAACAAATTCTTTGTCTCATAAAGTAAATAGTTACAGAATGATGAATTTTCAAATTGGAAAAAAAATTAATTTACTTCAATTATGATCTCCAGATTTTTGGCATCTTTTGTTCAGTTTCTTACAAAATTTCTCTACACATTTTAACAGTAATGTTTCAGAGAATTATCAGCTGCGACAGTGTTTCATTAACTGGAAGCAGCACAAGGTCTTTTTTTGGAAATAAAAATGTCAATTTAATTTATTGCAGTGCATAATGTACAAATGGTTATATTTTTATCAAACACCAATCAATGCAAAACCATGTATGTAGGAAAAAATCAACAATACCTGACAGCCTCAGGAGAATGAAATTTTTGCATCCGTACCTGAAACAACAGAAAATAAAATCAGACACGTTTCAAACCTCTTATTTTATCTAACAACTTCTTACACAGAGGTATGAAGGAGGAATTTAATATTGTAAAAACAGTGTAGTTAATAAAATAGGTTGAAGATATTTCCTCTTAACCATTCTCATAATGTTTCCGACCCATTCGACTGGGCTCTTATATAATTATTAAAAATTCCGAAAGCAGTATATTATTTAACAAGCACAATGAGTTCGTAACTTCGGCGGATCCAGACCTTCTAGTATCTGCACAATCGCGAAGCGAGCGAAAAAAAAGTACCTTGAGCACATCACGATGTAACATGCTATTTTTACACGAAATGCTATTTTTCGTAGACATCGCTAAAAGCTGAACACTGTTCGCTGGTCTAAAAATTACCGACTAGCAAAATGGGCGAAAGCACAACATGCTTTTGAATATTCGGACCGAACGTGGTTCTACGGTGTCGCTTTGAAAGCACCGTTTATTCTAATGAATGTCGTTTCGAATCGTTACATAAAACGTATTGACTGTGAGGACAGCATGCAGTGTGCTCTGTCAAACTACCGCGCAGACACACACGGGCATTCATGACCTTCCAACCGCTGTGACAGGTAGCGCGCTTTCATGAAGAGAGAATCCCGCGATCCCACTGCCTGTCGTCGCTTCACATCAAACATGCTCATGTCACCGCCGGCGAGGTAGTTGTATTGTTCAATGACCTACTATCAGTCACTAAAATTCGTTATCTCAGTCTGTCAGCTGTCGTTCACCGAAAGATCCTTTCGTAATGACTTTGCTTGATGATCGCGGAGCTATTTTGTACATTCACGAGAACTTCGGTTTCTTTTCGCTGCTGAAATCATGCTCAAATGAATATGATTCAAATCCAGCTTAAAATTCTATTTCCCATATTATATAAATTTTTAACTCACATTCAATTAAATTAAGTAATAAAGCCAAATCTTTACCAGGTGAAACTGGTCTAAAGAAATGCTGAGAACCGAAAAAGTGGGGTGAATTTTGGTTTTAATACCCTTCACATCCAGCTTTGTTTAACAGAGCATCGATATTTGTTTTAACATCGTGTGTGTAACGGATTTCAATGTATATATTCGGCCGAGACAATGGCAATTCCATTGAAATTCGATTACCAGCGGAGAATGTTTCGGAGCAAACTCCCATATCCGTTACCGTCCACCTACGTCGACGGATGGACCCTACGTTCGTGCCGAAACGCCACAGCAACGCGTTTGGTGAGTCTTCGCTGAACACGGTGTAATTGAAAGCTTGCATTTGTAATTTCGACGCGCGTCCGCACTGCGGATAAATGAACGACAGGAAATCTAAAACCATCCAGCCGCACGGCCGCCACAATAGG
>BOPP01000070.1:2704453-2729053 GCA_017312745.1 Gryllus bimaculatus | reverse complement strand
AGGAGTGGCTGTGGTGGGCTGGAGTGGGGTGTGCTGCGGTGAGCTGAGAAAATCTGGGGTGAGCTGGGATAGGCAGGGATGGGCAGGGACAGGTAGAAAATGCGGAAGTCGGCAACGGTGGGAAGGGATGGACTGTGGGGCGGTGTTGTGCTGCGGTGAGCCGAGGTGATCTGGGGCGAGTTGGGGTGGGCTGGGATGCGGCTGTGGCGCTCCATGGCCTTGGCTCGACACCGCGCGAAAGACGTTAGCGGTGAGCGGAACGGCGCCCACGTAACAGGCGAAAGGGGTTCGCTCGATGGCGACGGCCTGCTCCTGGCTCGATGCGAATCAGGATCGAAGAGAGAAGGGAGGAGAGGAGAGGAGGAGAAAGACAGAGATCAATTAGATAAAAAAAGTCGAAGGGGCGAAACGGATTTTGTTGATTAATGAATGTTTTGTAAGTGAAACTGAGGCCCCCAGACAATGAAATCATAAGCCGGCGAAAATTATGATGGAGTGCATGAATATTTATTTATCGTACGGCATTAATTTCGGAGTGAAGACTTATAGAGAGCTGTTCCAACGCCAAAATGTCAACATAGCCGACGATGGATTACCCCAGTATGTTGATATGCAATGAAGATTATGATGAAGAGGATGATGACGATAATGGTGAAGTAAGGTGCTGTAGTGTTAATTTGAATGGATATGAAAAAGATGTTCAGAACCGAGAGAAAACCTTCTTTGAACACGCATTTCCCACTAGAAATTCCATGCAGAGTTTCCGAGACGTGAACGCCGGAACTCCGGAAATGTAGCACACCTGCTGATCGGTCGCACAGAATATATGATACATAAGAGAAAGACACGATGAAACAGGAAATTCTGATAAATCTAGCACAATACTCGTTTGATTCACAATGAATTACCCATGGAATAACGGGTATTATAATCCACATTTTCAGCCGAGCTGAAAATAATTACAGAGAAGAAGAAAATGGAAAAAGAAGGCACGTTAGTTCTAAACATCGTAATGAAAATTGAAAGCGGGAGAAGTTATGAATGAAGAGACTCTTAAAGGAGGGAGATTGTATGAGCGATTTGAAAGGGCAAACCGGACGCATAGATAGAACGAGTCAAAGAATTAAACAAATCTCATCAGGAAGGACATAAAACTACACGCAGGGAAGTAACAGAGAATAGATGGAAGTGAGGCAGATTAACGAAGAGATCATTTCAAAAAGACACATATTACGTTGCAACGCATGTCGAAATATCAGTCGGGAGCTATGTGCTTACCCGGCAGGGGCGATACTCCACTGGGGGGAGCTCCACTCCACTCCGCTCCGCTCCAATTTTATGCGAAAAATACTCAAATTTTCGAAAAATTGTACATGACCTTATTTCAAAATATATCTTTATGGAATAAATTTCATTAAGGGAAAAACTCTCTATCTTCATAATTGTAGTTGTAAGAATACGACGAAAAAGTTTTGATTTTTTGCAATTTTCTAGAAATCAGGGTTTCAAACGAAATTGAAACTTGCACCCACCTCTTGAAAAACATGACGGACGGACTGACGGACGGACTGACGGACGGACGGGCGGACAGACAGACGTTCATTCGATTTTTCGGCATCAAGAACTTACAAAACGGATTCTAACTACACCTAGTGGGTATTTTTTTCTAAATCTAGCAACTGGATTGAATCACTTCTTCGTTACCAGGACCCAGTAAGAAGAGTTTTTCTGCAGAAATTTCTCCGTTTTTTCTCGCAGCATTACACACTTTTCTCTTTACTACAGAAGCGGTAGCCAGAAATAAACTAGGATGAATGGGGCAAAGAGGGGCGCGGGAATCAAAAAGAAGGATATAACGACATATTTTAAAAAAAATAATGGACAGAGGGAGCAAAGTGAGACGCGGTCAGACAAAGGCAACGGATTAAAAAAACGGCGGAGCGGCCCTGGAGGCGGCGAGCGCGCGCCGGAGCACCGGACGATGAAACTCACGCTCCTGCGAGGGCTGTCAGGGACCGCGGCATCGGAGAGGTATTGACAAAACGTCACGTTGGAAACGTTTCTGAAACTGGAGTCTGGTGCGGCTCGAGTGCCTAGGCACCGCATACTATCTCTCGCGCGCCACTCACCGCGCGCCTCCAATGCTCCGCTCCCGCCGCCCACCGCAGCCGGCGTTTCTTCGCCCACCGCGGGGAGTCACTTTCCGTTGCGCCGTCCGCGACGCGTTTGCCACTGGGGTCGCCTAGCGCCCTGCTACAGGGCTACCTCGGCTTGTAAGAGTATTTGATTGCTTATTTTGATTCCGGTCGCGTCAACTGCTACGGCCATTAGTCCCGGGAGTGTACTGGATGTGACATCTCTGGATTTGGGGATGTTCCTCCTCCGCTGGAAAGATGAGGTCCGGCGCCTTCCTATACGCCGGCTTGCGGGGTGTCACCCTCTCCAGGTATCTCCGCCAGGTGGGCATCGCCCCAGGCGGTGTAGGCTCTAAGCCCCCGACAGGAATCCCGATATGTGTGGGAGTGTAGTGCATTTTTATTGCAAGCTCCCGCGCGAGCGCGTGTGTGTAAGTTAGGAGGAGACAAGTGTGAAGAAAGACTGCGCGGGTCTGTGATCCAGAAGTTGCTCTGAGCCAACTCAGCCGGTTTCGTAAGAACCACCTTGGCTCTCTGCACCTTCATCATTGTTTCTACCTCAGATGCACTAGTGCCTACATTGAAAATTTGTACCCACTATATCAATTTCACCGTTCTTTCAGTCAACCTCCGTCGCCGTTCTCGACGCCGCTCTCGACGCCGCTCTCGACGCCGCTCTCATCGTCTTTCTCAACATCTCTCTCGACATCTCTCTCGACATCTCTCTCGACATCTCTCTCGACATCTCTCTCAACATCTCTCTCAACATCTCTCTCAACATCTCTCTCGTCGTCTCTCTCGTCGTCTCTCTCGTCGTTTCTCTCGTCGTTTCTCTCGTTGTTTCTCTCGTTGTTTCTCTCGTTGTTTCTCTCGTCGCCGCTCTCGTTGTCGCCTTCGACGCCGGTCACGACACAGTTCTCGTTTCCGCATTCGACCCTTCGTGGCTTCCGCCAATACAATCGTCAGGAGACAAAACCTGCGGCTGTCTCCATATGGTACCAATGTTGTGGCTTCCGCCGCTGCAACTGGCAGAATAAGGTCGCGCAGAACGGCAAAGTGAAGTTTCCGATGCCACCTCCACATTACTGACTTTATTCTTGTTTGGCCTTCTTTTCTGTGTTTATATGCGTTTTTTCTACCCACGCTACAATGTGTCGATGCGTGTGATTCAGTGCCTCAACGGGAAGACCCACAAACACACTGACAGGTTCATAAAATGCAAAATTATATAAAGATTTTAACAAGCACGTAAGGTAGAAGAAACTGTACTTTTAAAAACGTATTGAGTCCTTATCAATAATTAAAGTTACATGGCATATACGTAAAAATTCAGAGAAAAGGAATTTATCGTTGTCGGGGAAAACATTTCGTGAATATTTGAAAGTAGTTATTACAAATGTATGTAAAATTATGTAGCACTAATAATACGACATATGTGTGATACTTAATTATTTTGAGATTTTTATACGGAATATCCTTTTACTAGTTCAAATAATACTAGTTCACTATTCACTAGTTTCTAATTCACTTGATTTATATTATCTGGCTCATACATAAAACAGCACGCAGTCTCAACACAAGTGGACAAATCCCACGAAACAAAAATGCCAACCTTAAAAGAAATTTGCAGACAATGTAATTATTAAATACGTTCTTTAATAATGCTCTTAACAACTCAGAACGCTGAAATTTTAATTGAAATAAAATCTCCAGATTTATCGACGCAATTATCCGCCGGGGGACTGCCTTGCTCTTCCCAGAGCAATTCATCACGAATCGATTATTAATCCCAGCAGACATAGATTTGCTGTTCCGCAGCCCCTTCCCAGTTAATCCTACAAAAGCCGCTTTCGCGATAATTAAAATTCCTGCAAATTACAAAAACAAATTCATTAATTTATTCATAAACAAGGCCGCGAGGGAAAATATCTTGCTTGAAATAATTCTCGCGTCGGCCACGCGCATCGATCCCGTGGAGGCGCCAAGTATTTCGAAGTTCACAAGATAACTCATGCCTCGTTTAACGACTTTTTTAAGGCGCGTCTAATCCGGGAGAGCATGGTACGCGGGGATGAACGACGCTGAGTGGCGATGTCGTCCTTTCACTCGCTCTGACGTAAGGATGATCTATGTCCAAAAAAAACCGTCTTGTTGCTAATTTTTTCAGCGCGCCCGTAAAAACTGTTCGATGTTCTGGCGGTGCCGCGCACAGACGCGGGGAAAATGGTAGGCGTTGTTCTTGAAAACGATAAGTCGTTAGTGAATGTCGCTCCAGTAATATAATAAGAGTTAAATATCAATTCAAATATTTCACTTCCATTTTTGAAACTCTCTGAGATTTTTTTAGGATATTATTTCAAAATTAAAGAGCTCATTTCCAAAGTGACGTATTTACATCACCATTGATTTTTCTAGATGTCAATATAATACTAAGACGCTTCTCCATCATGCTGCCAAATATTGAGTTAAAAAGGACGATTCTCCTATGTTAAATGGTATCAGGAAACCGTCGAATCCTATCTTGAACTATGTTGATTGTCAATACTTTCTCTAACTGAAATAGTGAGTTTTATGGAGATACATCAGAATGAAAAGAAGCTCGTCAGTTTATTTTCATTAATCAACCAAATCAAAGATGATACATAAAGAATTGCAGGTATGTCGGACGCAATAACTTGTACCATTTACTTAAATAAATCGCAACATAACTTTACAAACATATATTTTTTAATAATTCGACATTTTAATGTGCTTCGGTATGCATGGTACGCACAATACTTTAACTCAAACTAAGAGAGCGTCGTAAGCACATTTCTTACATTTCTCTCCTTAAATGGCCCGGCAACTGTCTGGAGTATAAATTATGGTCAGATGCTTTTAAGGCCCCTTCGGCTCACATACGTTAGCTGACCGATGACCAAGAGCCTAAAATTTTATCGCGCCGAGCAAAAACGGGTGCCTCGAGGTCACGCGTTCACGGCGCATAGAGCTAGCCATCTCCTGCACATAAGCCATGGAGCCTCTTTCCAACATATAGACTGCATCCGGAGGAAGTCGTGTGCTCAAGGTCATCGGACGTATTTCGGTAGACACATGCTGAATACCTGTCTCTGTAACAGGCGAAGAATACGACATATTTTTGTGAAAGAATATTAGGAGAACACACAAAAACCTTTGGTGAGGAATTTATTTGACCACAACGATGTGTGAAGGAGAAAAGAGAAGGGAAACATTTCGAAGCCTATAATGCTAGGGTTCAAAGAAGATGTATTTCGGATTATTTGATCTAGAATGTTTTTTTAATACGGAAAACATTGCTTTATGTTACAGAAAGCTTTTAAACTTCCTCCAAGACTTTCAATACTATTTGGCTTAATAGAGCTACACAATTTGGATACATAAAAATTTCAGAAATAAAGACTTAGAAAATATGTGTGTCAAGCAATGATGAAGAATATTTAGATAATGCAGTAACCAGAAGGTGAATTCAATTACAATTAATATAACATTAATGTAGTTACAGTTACATAATGAAATGACTTTCTAGTAAAGAAGTAATTTAAGTTCAAAATCTTACTAACTCGAAATATGGACTAGTGCACTGCAGTTAATTTCTAAGCATAATTCGAAAATGTAAGTGATAATTTTCTTAATATTAAAAAAGTGTGTGCGTGCGCACAATTGTAATTTTTTTAGAATAAAACCACACCTGTTCTTATTGATCAATTTTTCTCTACAGTGTATTCAAGTAAATTTTAACTAATATTCATGAAAGTGCAGCAGGAATAATATTAAAATAGTGCATTTTTTAGTATGTTTTCCCTACAATACTTTTTTAAAATTCTGTTTTCAGTGTTCTTTCACTCGAAGTTATGATTTCTACAAGTGCTTTTGGCCTTATTTCTTAACACATTGTAATTTTATACGAAAATCGTGTATAGACTCTTATTTTAACAGTCGGGCACTCGCACCCCACATCATCTTGACGCGGCGTCCCGCGCAACCACTCCTCTGACCGCGCACTCGCCACCTGCCTGCCTGCCTGCTCAGGCGTCTGCCCTCGCACTCGCCCGTCCGACCGACCACCCACTGCACTCGCCTGTCAACTCGCACATCCTCACTCGCCTCGTTCGATTGACCGCGCACTCGCCCGCCCGACCCTACGCGTTTTCCTTCGCCCGATTCCCCGCCTACTCGTCCGGCCCACTCACCTGCCCACCCGCGCACTCGCCGTCTGTCCACGCACTCGCCCACCCGCCCGGCGCCCCTCGTGAGCCCGCGCCGGCCCGCACGCTCACAAACATCCCCAGGGCGCGCCACGCACCGGAGCGTTTAGCAGCTATTTAACATGTAAATTAATTTGTATACGCCCGCTATATTTAGTCGTATAATCGAACGGGAATTATGGGTCATTTTGGTGTCGCGCATACGCCGCCCGCCGGCCGAGGAGGGGGTCTTGACCCCGGCGGTTGGCTTACGAATTCAATTAGGGATTTCCACGTGGACGCGTCCGAATAAGGCGGGCATCGATTATCGGATGCCGGAGTGCTGGCGGCAGCGGCAGCGGCTGTGGACAGCGGGGAAGAGGGCGGGGGTGTCGGGCGCGGTCAAAGCCTCGCTAACCGACGTCCGAATTCCGGCGATAGGTAGAGGTAGGTGGCGCATGGCTGCTTTCTAGGTCGGGCGTTCCGAAGTAGGAGTGAGTGGAATCTATCTCATACCGTAGGTTTATTGATATTAACATATCTTCCTTTTTGCTATAAAAGTATCATAAAAGAGCTATAAAGTAGCCATATAAAGTACTGAGTCATGGCTAGGATATGTTCTAGTTTGTGCTTTTCACAATGCGTATTGACGCGAAGTGATAATCGCAGTCAAAATTAGTTGTATTGGACTGGGATGTTTTTCATTTAATTTGTCTCTCTCGACTCTATATCCCTTCCTTGATTCGTATTTTTTTATCTAACCGTAAATTTGATCAAACAGACTTAAGGATAGATAGATTGGAGTTAGACTAGACATCAAACGATGGAGGAATGTATTGTTCGAATGAATAACGGATTGTAATGTTTTGTAATTGTCACAAAGCGGTTAGGAAATATGAGAATCTGGAGACCCGCATGCTGGGAAGGGCTGTCAAGGGCATCTTAACTTCTCAAGATCAATGAGAAGTTGCACCAGATACGAAAGGGAAAATTAAAATACAACCGTGCATATGTTCTGATTTCAGCTGCTATTAGTGCCATGGAATGATCACAATGGACCATTTGCTTTTTGGCAAACTAGGGGAAATTACGAGTCAATGTGTACAGAAGACTAACATGTAAAAAATACCTCTCGTTAAAAATCAAAGAAGCCACTTGGTGACAAATTCGCCCTATTATTCCATCAAACCTTATTCCACCCCGAACATACCGCCTTGTTGACCTATAAAAGAAGATCAAGAAAACTTCCACAGACTTTAGTTCTCCCCTACCCGATGCATTGAACAGTTTAAATATATTTTAGGCTAATTAAATAAAAAAATCAGTCATTATTTCTTACGACAGGCCTCATGGATAAACTTCCTCTAACAGTTAAAAGCGATTTAAAAAAAGTCTGTGAATAATTGTAAATATTTCATTGTTTATCAACCAGCAAATTATCCATTGAGATCTTCCATAGCACCAATAACAACTAAAGTAAGAAAATTTGCATATTTTAATCTTCCTTCTCTTGTCTGTGGAACTGGTCATTGATGTTGATATCCCATCCCTTTCCTACATGTGAGTCTACTGCTTCAAATATCATTTAACCGCTTTGCGAGAAGTACAAAACATCATAACCCGTCATTCGTTCCCACATATACTTCCGACTATTTTAAGTCTAGTCTAACTTCCATTTACACGTGTCAATGGAAAAGTACAATATACGCAACTTCGTTATATGAAATTTTCAGCATATGTCCATTGGCAAAATGTGATTATTTTCAACCTCCTCCATGCCTAATAGTTTGTAGCGTTTATTCGGAGACACTTGTATACGGCTTCATGAAATACTGTAAAAGGGTACAGCTAGAATATGCCAAGAAAGAGGCAATGATCCAGACTTCTTTTTGGATATGAAACTTCATGGATTCAACGAAATCCGCAATATAAAAATGGAATATTAGTATCAATCCCAGAGCAAGTTTCCGGCGGTTTGTTTGATATTCACTTGCGTTGGTGGGACGGAGGATGGGGTAAAATGAAGCAAATTATGCAATGAAGACAAAAGAATGAAAGTTTTACCAGAAATACTACTAGAATTTTAACCAGCTAGAATTTTAATAAAAAGCAGAAATTATCTAAATGAAAACATGTTTTTAATACTGTACCTTCTGATCATTTTTTACGTGTCTGGTCAATTATGATTTCAATTTCCGAAGCTGTTCCTGATTATTATTCTCCACAAGCCCTAGCGCCTAAACCTTTCTACAAATACACAATCAGACAGAGCTGTGGTAGTCATTTCGAGATATCCCTTCTTTCCCGAAGTAAATTCATGGAATTTCCAAGAAGATATCGCTAATTAGCTCAATTTAAATATGACGATTCTCTATTTCAATAATACGGCTAACAACTGATATAATTTTTCCTTGTAATATAAATTGCATGCATTACCTTCTCGACATTAGAAGATAATTCTACATTATGAAAGATATCCAAATAAAAAAGTTATAAATGTCATTGCTGTTTATTCGAGTGAAAATCAATTAATACAATTCATGTATACATTTGACACGAATAAGCCACAAAAATAACGTGTGATCAACAGAAATCCACGAGATTGTGTAATGGAAGCTCATATAGGCAACTGATATTTACATATCGTTAACTATTATATGGTAAAATTCGAGTAATGCGAATTACTAATTACGTTATACAAATGTATAAATCAGGGTAATTACACTGCAAATACCAGGACATAATTTCGCTGTAATCAACTGCCACGAGAATAATTATTTTCGCTTTCATAATTAACTCTCCTTGGGGTGCGACAGGTTTAAGAATATTGGGTTTCCACGAAACTGTAAATAACGCTTATGCAGCTTTACTGCATCGACTGCGCAGAAGTACTGAAGAGCAGAAGAGAGCAAGCCGAAAGCTGAACTTCTAACCCACCTCACTTTGAGTCAGCTAGAGAAGACCTTACCATTAAACCAAAATTTAAATAAAACGATATCGACAAATTCTATTGAAATACCATTCCAAAGATTATCTACCAATTAACCAAAGAATTACAGATTAACGCGAGATCAATGAATATTATAATGTATTCTCTGATCTGTTTATGAGACTATAACAGGGGTCCCTAACGGGCTTGGTTTCAATGGGAGTTCCGTGCGAGACGATGAAATTTTGAAGGGGGTCAATGATGATCGGTCGATTAGGGTGTCTATCGCCGAATATTATTCAGTGATTGATAAATATAATCAAGATTCCAATGATTACATAAAATATAAAATGAACTTGATAAATAATGTTTTTCTGAATCAGAGCAGCAAAATACTATGTACAATAACAAATTATAAAATGCCCTCCTCTACTTTCGCATCCGTCGTTCAGACTTAAAAACAGGGACATGCACCGCACCGGTGCCCCGAGGCCCTTAATTGGGACCTCGCGGGCGGATATCGACAAAGAATAAAACAATTTGCACTACGTGCTTATTTTCTCTAGTGCAGCAGCCACATCATTATACCATTGGATTTAAAATTTTCAATTTCAGGGTTATTGCAGATAGGGGCCACATTTGAAATGTTTCTGCACCAGGGCATTTGAACACCTAGGCAACCAACGCCTTAGGATGTTGAGAAAACCCAACAGATTATAACTCTGTACTCATAAAGTATATTGTTTTCAGTTAAAAACAAAGAATATTTTGTAACCACTACATAACAAAGAACATTAGAAACACACGGATGCAGAAGCAATCTTCGATTATTGGAAATTAAGATATTTACCAAAATATTGGTGTTGGAATTGTTATATTGAAACTTTTATAGGCAATTATTTGTGTTGTGATTATGTAAAATACACTCGTATTATACAGAATAACGTAATGGTGGTCGATGCAGTTAATCATTTCTTCAAAAAGAATCAATGAACGAAAATGGTTGGGCAATCTCTGCTTCAGAACGAATTAACAGAACAGCAATATTTATTTTAAATCCTCGTGCAGGAGAAACGAGAGAATGTTCCAGTGGCCGCTAACAAATGCCTGACCTACGTTGGAATTTTACATGGCGTAATTTAACATTCCCGCTCCCCCAGGAAGCACTGGACTCGCTTGCAACCGTGATCACGCAAATGTCAAAAGAACACGCACGTAATGAGTTCCCATGCCAGGTGGTTCGGCTATCGGAATACGAACCGCTTGTTACTCGGAAAGGTGGGCAGTGTGTCTCGTTGCAGTCTGTCATCACGGAACAATCAAATATACATTAAAGCACAACTTCTCCTCCGCTTTACGACAACGTTGGTGGTTTTTGCGAGCAGAGCGCTCCGAAATCGATGATCTGCTGCATGAAGAACTTGCAGATCGCCGACAATCTGAAAGAAAGTTCGTTTCCAGACTTGCGAATTCAATTCCCGAGAAATTCGGGGAAGCAGGGTGGCGAATATCGAAGCAAAAGAAAACATTCGCTATTAGAGAAATAACACAATCTAATGACCAATTCAGCAAAAGAGCAAGTACTGGCCAGATAAAAATGATGAGACAAAAACACCAGGAACTCTATTATCTGAATTTCATTTACCAGGGATTTCGATTTCCTCCGTGGCAGATACGCTCCTTGTCTCGTAGAGAGTTGACTCCCATCTTCTACATTCTAACACATTAAAGGATATTGTTACGAATATTGCATCACATGCCGGAATTCGCTGCGCGAGGATTGCGTCATATGCCGGCGCCTACCCCCCCCCCCCGAACTAGACGGTTCTGGACTATCCGCGAGCCGCGGGGAAACGCCGAGAGCATGCCGGGTGCCTGGAGGCAAGCGCCGGGCAGGTATAAATGCGCCGCTCCCGGCGGCCGCGAGTCAGTTAGTAGAAGACGTGAGTAGAAGTCAGTGGGTAGACGTCAGTGAGTGGCAGAGAAGCAGTCAGTCCGTCAGTGTGTCCGAAGTGGAAGCTGTGCTGTGAAATGTGCATTGCGGTGAAGAGTGGTGCAGCGGTTGAACAGCAGTCAGCAGTCTGAAGTCTGCAGTGGAAGCTGAGCTGTGAAGGGTGCATCGCGGTAAGCAGTGGTGCAGTGGGGAAACAGCAGTCAGCAGTTTGAAGTCTGCAGTGGAAGCTGAGCTGTGAAGTGGGCATCGCGGTAAACAGCAGTGCAGTAGACGCAGTAGACCCTGGTGTGCGCAGTGAAGTGTGGTCTGCGCAAGGAATTGTGGTCTGCGCAGGGGAATTGTGGTCTGTGCAGGGAATTTGGGTCAAGTGCAGTGGACCGTGGACAGTGCATTGGACTGGCTGATACTGTAGAAGAAGAGAACTGTGTAAATAAATAGTGTGTAAGGAGTGAACTGTGTAAATAAATCATCAAGAGAACGGAATCGTGTGTAAAAGAAAAATAATTAAGTGTAATATATTTGTAAATAGACCAAGTATATTTAGTGTATGATTGTTCCCGAATAAACGTTTTTGTTTACATATTCTGTTGGTTTTAATTCACCACGGAGAAACGTTACAATATAATTCAATACCCTTTTAATAAGTATTTTTTATATAAAAATAATTTTTGAAATCTGATGTACTAAATAGGTACGGTTACTTGTAGAACTCTAGAAAATGTCCTTAATGATTGATCAAGATCCATAGTACAGTTTCTGTGAATTTCGAGCAAATACCAAGATAGTACATCGCTTGGGACTGAGCAGTAAAATAATACCCCACACGCAAACTTCATGATGTTCTGCTATTTTTTCTATCACATCGACTAATCTGTACACGGCTCTGACGGACTAACAAGGTCATGACCGCAGCAACGTATTTAAACCGCTGATCTCTATTTCAGGCTTCTAAAATTTAACTTCCTTGTCAACAAATAGAATAAACAGATTAAACTGTACAACGAACCGCGGGGTAATGGTTCCTATCCTCAAAATACATTTTTCCATTGCAAAAGACCACTTTACTCTTTGGTAAAATTTTCTAGGTTTAAAGAGCGTGATTCCGACGGCTCTGTTATTACACTGTGTTCCTCGGCAGTGTCGGGGAATTGCACAACTGGCATCACGAAATAAAAGGGCATCTAATACCTAAAAACGAACATTTATATTCTTTTGACTTCACAAATTACTCCATGTGACAGACAAATCTGTGTAACAACTGCTAACACATTGTTTTACTCATACGATGTTTAACACGTTCCATTTTTCTCTTCAAACACCACGTCGCTGTTAACACAAATGAAATCTTAATACTTTAATTCACGCAGTATTTCTACTGTTCGTACACAATACAAACGAAACACAGTTCCGTTATGAAATTCACTCTAGAGACTGCAGGACAAGGAATGAACGAAAGCCAATGAGCCAGACAAAAAAAGGCAGAAATGAAATGAAGGACCGGAGCAGAAATGAGACTGGATGGTAACTGACTGGATGCTGGATGGTAAAAGACTACGCTGTGTGAAGGCACATGTGCATGTGCACGAAAAAAGCTGTGAATTTCGAAAACAGTTGTGATGTGGATAGAGGGTGTAAAATGTGATATCTAGCTAGGAAGGGGGGGGGGAAGAATAGCGTGAAAAGATGCAAGGTATTGAAGCCAGTCAGAACGTAGGTTGACAAATATGACCAAGAAGGCAGGGACGCTACAGTGTTAGGAGAAAAAGAAAGAAGGACGGAGACGAAGATACGTCGGAGACAGGACGAAGACAAGTCAGAGATGTAGAGATCCATAGTAGGAGTACGGGAGTAAGTGTTAAAGAGAGATCCCAAGTGAACCTGGGGGCCAAAGAAAGGAACAAAGAAGGCAAAAGCAAGAGCGATGCTAGAGTGAATGCAAAGACGTATGTGTTGGAGCATGCGCGCGAGGACGAGTGCAAGGGCAGGGCAAGAGAAAGGACAATGTCAAAGTCGAGAATGAAGATCAGGCCTAGACCCAGAGGTGGATGCATGGTGAAGTTTAGAGCAAGGGCATGGGCGAGAGCGGAAAGAAAAGCCGGGGTGACGGATAGGGCGATGGCAAAGACCTGGAAAAGGGACAGGGCGTGGGCATAGGCAAAGGCTATGGCCAGATGAAGGGTCAGGAAGAGGGCCAGGACGTGGTCTAGAACGAGGCGAAGACAAGGGACAGAGCGAGTGGCAGTGAAGGGCAAGATGAGAACCAGGGCGAGGACCATGGCGTGGGCAAGCGCGTGGGCCAGGGCGAGAGCCAGGTCGAGGCCCAGAGCGAGAGCCAGGGCGAGAGTCAGGGCGAGAGCCAGGGCGAGGGGCAAAACGAGGGTCAGGGCGAGGGCCACGGCGAGGACTATGACTAGAACCATGACGAGGGCCATGGCGGGGACCATGACTAGGACAATGACTAGGACCATGACGAGGACCATGGCGGGGACCATGACTAGGACAATGACTAGGACCATGACTAGGACAATGACTAGGACCATGACGAGGACCATGGCGAGGACCAGGACGAGGGGGAGGAGAGGAATAAATATGTTGTGAACCGTCGGTGACGGCAATCACAGGGAAAGAGAAACGAGCTTGAGAACTAACCAAAGCACGAAGGCTGAGTCTACGGATCGAGCCCGGGCTAGAATATATTTCGTCTTGCCCCAGGGATCCGGGCATCTGCGGGCAGCATGGGCCCTATGAGGCCCCTCCACCCGCGGCCCGCGTGCCGCCTTGGACGTGCTTTGCCTTGCAAACGAATGATTGATTAATGCCGCTCGCATGGAGGGGGCGGATAAAATATTAATTTGACCTTATTTCCCGCTGCCGCGGACACGTACACGCTCAACACTTGAAGCGCCTCTTCGCCTGCACGCAATCGACCGGAAGAGAGGCCGCGTTGGCGGCGGGGAAAGTTCATGGGGTTGATGCGGGGCATGGGCGACGGGATTGGTGCGGAAACGTTTCTGGGGTGGCCAGAACGAGATACATCGCGGTTAAGAGAACAAGAGAAAAAAACAGAATTTGCGCAGAAATGTGGCGAAAAATGGTTATGTGAATTTTGATAATTTATTATAAAAAATATATTTCACAAGGTCCCTTACACACTCTTTCTTTGTCAGACTGGGTTCTGAATTTGATTCTAGCCGCCACGCATAAGGTTGTTTTTAACGGTGCTTTGCGTTGTATTATGGAGTTAGAGCTATGAGCTCAGCCGAGTGCAAGAACGGTAAGCTCCATCGTACGGGGGACCGTGACTCAAGTAGGTGATTATGGAACATAGAAATCGTGACTCCGATTGGAACTGATTATGTATCCAGAATTATCCACATGAAATTTCATACAATTAGAGATGAGGATCGGATAATAAAGAAAAACATTTATCTGCTTTACTACTGAACAGTCCAAGTCGTACTATAGGAAACAAATACATTGAGTCGAATGGTCATTGCACGATGCCTTAAAACATTGTTATATTGCATATAATATATTCTCTATAAACGGTGACTATAGTATCTGAATGACGTATTTCGAGTAAGAGCTCTTCAACAAATTTCAATTCCAGGACATTTTTTTAATTCGAAAGTATTAATAACAATGATTACATAATTCCTACTTACAGAGATATGAAAAACCAACTTATTACTATATTATAATAAAATATTAACTTCCCTTAAATAGCGTTATTAGCATCCCCGCCAAAAAAGTGTAGACTACTTTTTTAATGAGTATAAGAACTAAACATGTTTCAATACAATGTGAACGACAAATATAAAAATTATAATAATAGTTTTTTTCAAGAGAGACTTGTATTACCTACCTATGACGTGCTTTTCTACAATTTATTTTCCTATGGACTAGACACTATGAGCATAGGTCTACAACATAAGCAAGAGAAAGAAGCATATAATCATAGATTTACAACAACAAAAAAAACATAAAATATAGAATGAGTTTTATACCATTGTTAAAATCTAACAGTTGTAATTTTTATTATCAGTTTACGGACTGTTTATGAAAAGTTAATGAACAGTTTATGAACATTTTATGTATAGTTTATGATCTTCCCGATTAAAAATATATTTCGAAATTGTAATTTAACATTATCGCTCAAATGATAATATTTTTACGCATACAGGTTTAATATGAAAAACTTGAAAAATACATCTTTAATCACCTTTCAACAGAAGTGTCCCCCAATTAAGAGAGAATAATGACAAATATCTTTGCGAAACATTGAGCGAGTGCTGAAATGAACTCAAGAAGACCCAATGGATATGAAACAAGTTCGAGGAATTTTTACCGTTTATGGCGTAAAGAGATACAAATAAATCTCAGGACTCCATTTTCCAACACTCAGAATTACCCGTTTCTCAAACTTACCCACGCCGTTCCCTCCGCGTACGTCACAGGCTCCAGCGTTTTTCTCCGCATCCTTGGCCCTTTCCGCGCCTTAGTAACCCTTTCCACCCGCCTCGTCGCCCCGCCCTTGCCGCCCACCGACCCTTCTTGTTCCGAAGCGAAACTCGCGGCGCTCCACTCCGCCACACATTTTCCATCAAAGTTTTTTTAATGGGCTCCGCAAACTTACTTCGTACGTCGAGGATTCGCCGTGTAATTATGTGGCGACGAATACACGAAGTGGCCCCTGCAATCTGCCAGATAGCAGTACATCGCGTTCCAACTTTCTTTGGGAAATGTAATTGAATTTCTCCTTCACGAGCATCAATTTCATATCGTTGCAGGGACAATAAAAAGGCATTTAGGAGAGTTATAAGGCTCCCAACGAGAAGTAATGCTCCAACGACCCTCAGCTTTGCGTTTTCATTTCATGTTATCGCGCTTTTCGGAAAATATTTCGTGCACTAAATTGAGTAAAACTCCTTCCAGCAATACATAATTTAGGCACGAATTAAAGTGACAATATACATTTTTGAATGAAAAGATGTTGAATACGAAGAAATACATTTATATTAGTTATAAGATCTCATTATACAAAATATTTTTTATAACTCCAATTGAAATCTAAATGCATTAGAACCCCTGAATCACATTGGTTTGCACTAATTGGATTAAATGGTACTCAGACTTCAGTTGTGTGAATGGATAATTACGTTTTTATAACAAAAATGCAAGCATACTAAAGACTTCGCAATATTAACCTCTCTGAATGTTAGTATTGATAAAAAAGATTTGAAACAGACGTGTGTAGACACTAAGTCGCCCGTTCCCAAGATAAATGTTGAGTGGCTCAGATTTCATTTCAAGAAACCATTTGCACAAGAATAGTAGTTTATGCAATTAGCGTATAATGTTAAGCTCTGTTGAGTTAGTACACGTTTTGAAAACGAGCGACGTTAGGAATGAGTTTTCAAATCTGTACGAATGCAATAAAGCACCATTGTAAACTAACTGCATACGCAATTTTTTTTGTATAACAACATTGTAAATTTATATGAGAACTTAATTTTTCGAAACAACGTTCTTGTGACGTTTCGGGTGTTTGACATCTGTGCGAGAAAATAATGGTAGGACGTTTACCGCTACCCCTCCCCATCGATTCTCGCTCTGCGTTTGGTTGAATGTGTGATGACGCAATCATTCACGCCGTAAAATACCAATACGTCATCATTCGCGCCGTAAAATGCCCTTTCATGAACGATTTATTGCAAAACTTCTTTCATAATTCCGGTATTCAAAGAAGCATTTTCATTTGTTTTAGATTTTTTAAACACAAAACATTATTCTGGTTTCTACCTCACACTTCAGGATGGAGCATGTTCCTCTTCGACGAACGATCCAAAGTGTTAGCGCACGCGCGGTTGCAGTTCGCTTTTTCGGTTTCCAGAAGTCACGTTGGGCATGCTCGTATTCGCAAACGTTCATTAAAAGGAAGCATGTCCATCGGGTCGCCAAGACGTTTTCCCCAAGTGGACACAAAGACGCCGACGACAAACTTCACTTGCGGTTCAAAGCGGCATCCATAGAGGCGAACATCTTGTTTAGCTGTGAGGTGCCGAGGGTGGGCCTTGGAACGCGACCAAATGCTGCGAGAGTCGACACCCACATCCACACAGCTCTCGACGGTTCAGTGCGCGTCTAATTGAAAACAATGTAAGCCGTTCCCCAGGCCGCGGCCTCCTCCGTGGAAGCGAGAAGAGTGGCCGTTCTGTTTATAACACCGGTCACAAAGAAAATGAGCCATAACAAACAAGTTTGGCGCGAAACGAAACGATGGGAGGGTTTAGAGGCTATTCCCGGGCATTCTAATTTCGCATTTACAGGCACCACGAATTACGAGTTATCCCTTGTTATGGTGAAGGTGGCAGCCGTTAAAGATCTCTCTCTCTCTCTCTCTCTCTCTCTCTCTCTCTCTCTCCTCTCTCTGTCTCCGGCAGAAAGGAAAGTTTAGGACAGATGTATCTCAATGGTGTGCGGCCACACCAGTTTCACATCGGAGAGTAACGAGACCATCCTCCTGCCCACTACACTCTCCTGCCACACACTTTCAACGAGTCATTAAAACGCGCAATTTGGACGTCTCAGGCGAAGGGCTTTACCTGGATGCTCAAAGAACTTCATAAAAAGAACAAAGCCCGCGCCGCGAAGGGCGTGAGCTGTATTTACACGCCTCTAACCTTGTTTCCCACGCGGCTGAGCACGTAGGAACGATTAACTTGGGCCCTTAGATTTATGGCGCGCGCTGCGCAGAATTCGCGGTGGCGGCGGGGGGCGGCGGTTGGCGACGGGGGCGGCGGCGGGCGAGAGCAGGCCCGCACCATTGCGTCGCTCTGCTTTCGGCGCACCGTCGCCGCCGCTGTTGCTGGAGTCAGACGGTTGCCTCATGAGAGAATGCAGAAGTCGCCGAGTTAGCCGGTAATCGAGAAAACCTAAGTCGGGAATTGCGTCAACATCAAACCCAATTGATTTGATGAACGTTCATCTTTTCACGTAGATTGCGGCTGCTCTCAAGTGAATGAGGTGAGTGCGAGTAAAGAGAGTGAGTGTTGACTACGGGCGTGGCAACTACTTATACTCCGATTTAAGCATTAGTGGCACTTCAAGGTAGAGCTAAAGCGATCGGGGAGCATTGTCATTCAATCGGGAAGCTCCAATACCAACATTGCATTTGTTAACAAAGTTCCCGATATGGATGACAGTGCCCTTCTCCCTGTCTATCTCGTGACTTCTAAGTGCCACTGGTGTTTAAATTGGAAGTATATGTCGTTCGTCCCGTAAGGTACTGAATAAGTATAACCCGGTGTCATCCCCGCCATGGAATTGGATAAGGCATTGACCTACACGTTCGATTGAAATTATTTTGTATCAAAGCATCATCCCCAGCCGGGCATGCCCCTCATCCAAAACAAGTACTATACCTGCCTCTTGGTCTCCCGACTATGATAGTGTTAGCGCACGTCAGTGTGTGAATAATGCGGGGGAGAGTACGAGAACAAGCGACAAGGAAAAAATATTGTAGCGATTCATTGTTCCCATTTGGTATCCATACAGCTCTAGCATTAGCCTAATATTGATTGCGAAAACCGCGGGAAACTTTCGATCAGTGGCAGCCGACAGCTAGAATTTTTCTTCAACCAATCGAAAATCGCCAATCTTACGCCTATAAAATCCTCGTTAAACAATCTGCCGAGGGCAACAGCATAGCTATAATTCCTGTTCTGTTCTCAATAGTATGCGGGTGCAGCCCTGGCTTCTTCATTCAGAATTTCTAGTGTAGCGGCTACAGAATTATTAAGGACAAATTAAATTGCAGGTAAAGCAGACCTAAGATATTTTTACTGAAGGAAAAACATACGGCTCCCACGCGGTGCAAGCCCCCCTTCTTGCAAAACATCCACGGTCCCCTGACCCCATTTCGAATGCTTTATACCACACCACCCAACACCCCGAAACAAAGGGGTAAACTGCTAAAAAAACGCCCAGCGGGAGGCCCACATCTGCGAATACTTTCCGAAACGCCTGTCATTTCGTGATGGGGAAACCCGAAGCCAATAATTCAGTAGCCGGGAAGCCCCTTCAGAGACGGTGGCCTACTTTCAAAAACAGAGAATGTGCCGAAAAAATCCTAGACTCACGCCGCGGAGCCTATTGGGCCAAATTTAGTGTACAACGCCATCACCTTTAGCCAATAGCGACGCGACCGTGTGTAGGCGCAACAAGAAACATATGAGGAGAAAGGGTGGGATAAAAGCTTAACTTCGTTGCGTTTAGCGCAGAATAAAATTACATTGTGGAGAGAGAGACTTCTCTGGCGGCTGCGCGAAGCCAGTCGTGGGGAGAGGCGAGTGCCCTCCAAAGGCCACTTGTTTAAAATTTGTTTAGTGAAAATCACTGCGGGTGATAGACCGGAATTCTCAGTGACGAATTTTAGAGGAAGTGCCAAAAGCATTTTCAAAAGTAAATTGGTCGAATCCTTTTGTCACTGCGATATTCGCCGCAGCGATTTCGCAAATTACTGAAAATTTATAGGTCTAGAGAATACGCCATACGCAGAAGGGCAGACGTTTGTGTGGCTCCGCACCCAGCGGCATCGCAGGCAAAGATCGCCAAAGTGATCTACAAATTTTGCCGAGGAAGACCTCACGACGCGACCCTCTGCTGACGTCACGGACTGCCGCAAGAAGCGGCTGTCCACCCTGCTGTTGTGGGGGTGTGCGCCCCGAACGAATTCCTGCGTAGGTCCGCCTACCGCGCCCAGCCGGCCTACAGAACATCTGCACGAAGGCTCTCAGCATTGTAAACTGGGGGCATAAACCTTTTTTGGCCAGTATTTGTCAAAGCGGGTGCGCCGCCAAGGCCACAAGAAAGGTCCTCAGGACAACTCTGTAAATCTAACTATAAAATAATTTTGTACTCTTCTCTAGCTTGTAAGCTTTCCTTTTAATTTTAATCTTTATTTTTTCTTTTTACTTCAATCTTTCTTTCGTTTTATTTGTTTAATGCTAACTTTGCCCCCCCTCCCCCCGTTAGTACAACTCTGTCCAGGAATAAACGTTGATCTTGTTACCAGTAATCAAATTGTTATTTTAGGAATGCCCATGCATGCTTTAGCTTACAATGCCTCCATCACTGAATCTTAAAGTTCAGGAAATTGTTACAATTGGCTAGTTTTCACACGAGTAAAGTTGTTACAATTGGCTAGTTTTTATGCGAGTAATAGGGAGGGAGGACCGACTGAGCTAGAACCGGGCCGCTAACCGCGCGTTTCCCTACGCCGGAAGGTGTTACACTAGTCAAAGCTCAGTTGGGTGTTGTGGATTTTCGAATGCCGTAAAGTGGCCAGGTGGTCATATTACGCCCGCATATTTGAGAACCTTGGTTAATACCTGAAAAAGTATATCCTTTCAGTTGTATCCCGTGCTAAAGAGTTATCACGTTGAACCGACAAAGACAGTTCTGACATTATTCTACATCTAGAAGGTACAAGGAACGTCTATTAGGTGCGTCTGTTTCCGTCCCAATTATCCCGCCGTGGCCTTCAAAGGGCGTCGGGGTCCAACATAGGGGTAAGGAATATTGCCAAATGATTTCCAACAACTATCTCGAACAAAAATCAATATAGACGTTAATTGTGGAAAAGTAACATTATTTATATACATGTTTTTTCAATAGATGAACGACAGCACCAACAATATCAAAAATTCAAATTGGTCCCATCGAAATTTGGTAAAAGCTTGCACCTCGTGATACAAATAGGTTTAAAATTGAATCAGATAAAAAAATTCAACCCTTACATGGCTTTAGGTGTTGCATTAATGAGAGTCTTTTGCTCCGCTCCAGGCCCTAAGCGAATACTCCTAGATGGCGTGTTCCATGCGTTGTTGCAGTGCACCGCAGTCAGCCTGAATCCGTACTAAATCCCCATTTTCCGAGGCTGGTGCACCTACACCTGTGCGAGCTTTACTGAGGGAGAACCAACTTTTCCGAGGCAAGTCTGGCCAAGAGGGGAGTCCTATGTGGAAGGTTTTTTTACTACGCAGTCCCATTACAATTTACTTCTGCGAGTCGTATAAAAAATAGTAGTAAAACAAACTAACGTACGATTACGTCAATGAAAGAATTAAAGTTTTTCAATAAAATATTTAACCAATTCAAAGAAGCTGATCTCAGATGTTTTTTAATACTTATCTTCATCTGTTACATCAAAAATTAAAACTGTTAATATTATATTAAACGCTGTTATTTTCATAAAAATTAAATTTGTTTCTAAATTTATACATTTGTAAGTCTAACGGATAAAATCAGCAGATTTCTTTCTTAGATGAGTAAAATAATGCAAAATATTATTTTAAATCTAAATACTTTTCGTATGTTCATTTTTCTTTAATTTTTCCCTACACGCACTGAATTCTGGCTATGTGAATGTCTCACAGCCTTAGGACTACGGTAATTACCGTTTAATGAAGTCAAACCGACGGATTATAGGTTTTCGGACAAAACCGCTTACGATCGATGTAAGCCGAGGCTTTCCTAGCTCTTTTATTCTCAAAATGGAATATTGGTATCGAATCGTGTTAGAAAATTCAAGAAATACCAGTGGCATTGACAAAGTGAGGAAACGAAAAATTGAAGAGACACGCGAAGAAACAGCTTTCAAAACGTTCTCAAACATGAAAGGGAATACATAGTTTAATTTTAAGAGGAGCAACAGCACAACTGTCTTTATTTTCATGAACGTCTTGCTTTGGCCGTCATTTGAAACTTTCATAACATGTCAATAGCCAAGGAAAGTATTTCCTTTGTACTGGTTACTAGTAAGAGAGCGAACCTAGACTCGTTAACAACTAAGTGATCATATTGTGGGTGAAAATGGTCATACGTTTGTGTGTGTATGTGATAGGGGTTGTAAGCGTAGAGATGGGCTCGCATACGACTTTGGGTTAAGCTATTTCGTTTCAGGTGCTGAATTTCCGAAGTGTGAAAGGAGAACACAGGAGATGTCTGTTTCTAACGAATACGAGTTAAAAAAGTTTAATAGATTGGCGGTTATTTGTCTTCTGAGGGTAAGTTTACACCACCTTCTCGCATCTATACCATATGGTCTCTTTACCATGGCTTTAATGCAATAGAGAGACCGTCTGGGGTAAATAACAGGATTCGGAAGATCAGTATATTGTATTGTTAGTTTGCAACGGCTTAATAGCCTAATAACTAATCGCAATGTATTATGTAATGCATTATATTTTCTTAATAAATTGTCTATTTAGTAAATTCGTAATAAATGGAATACTAATAAAATATATTATTTTTTTCTCAAAATCTTTATCGTCATTTTTAACACTAAAATTAAAGCTTTAAGTAAAGATGTGTTGATGAGAATTTTTTTCTCGCGGAGGTCTTACAAATAAAGCCTTCACTATGTCCGCGGACCCTTCGAGATTTTCATTAGAACAATATGGAATGTGTCATACGGTAATTGATCAACCGACCACTCGACAACGAAGATTGGAGTAGGGGCGGGGTGTGGAAAGAAAGATCTCGTGCGGGCCCTGTCTCGATTAAGGTACTGCACTCACATCCGCCTGGAATTACCGAAAGGAAGCCACGGAAAAGACCGACCACCTCTCAGGACCGGCGTAACCTATAAATTTAAGATAGATAATACCATAGGTGGATGTCATTTTTTAAAATTTTATTTATTTAAGTTTTCTTAAAAAACATTAAAACGGTATAAAATATGTAGTTTATTCAACATTGGTATTGTGTTGAGTTTTCGTTGACATTAGCAATGAAATTACTGTATGAGCCGTCATTGCCAACAATATTGTTTATTACATGAACAGCTGTCGATGGCTTAACAATCTGCATCTTTGCTGCTGTATGAAATCCACAAAACGACCATTTTAAATTAATAACTTTTATAAACACATTAATAATTTATTTATATATTTTTGTTACTTGCCAGCAACAGAAGGGATTACTTCTACATCCTTTTTTAAACTTTTCGGGTTTTCATTAGAATTTTTCGAGGTTAAATCCGCTGTACTCGCAGGCTGCGGCATGCTCATTCCCGCTTGACTGAAAGATTCATCTGTTTTTTCATTCCCTCGTTTTCGTTGGAACCTACGAAGAATAAACCAGTCCATTATCGATTCATCTCATTTGGATACAATGAGACATAGCCAACTCGCCATAAACATATTGCGCCAAGTGACAACTGCGAATCGCGCGCGAAGTTTGAATATTGCATAATATTTTTGATCGATTTCGAAAACATGTTTTCCACCAGTTTGATGGTGGTAATAAATGTAATAAATATGAAATGTTTGTCAAAATTACAGGTGAGTAATTATCCATCTGGAATATTTTCGCGTGGGTAGTAATACCCACCGTACCCACCTATTCCGCCGACCCCGACACCACTGACATGTAGATGTTTCATCCAGAGAGAGGCCAGCTTCGACCCACCCATTGAGCTGGCGAAAAACATCTCACCGTCGAGACTGGACCCTAGGACCTCGGACCTATTCCTAAATGAAAATCAGTTGTGAATTCGTATCTATGCATATGAATGATGTTCAACTGAGTAATAATAATCTCTTCAGTTTATAAATATTTTAATTTAAATGTCCAATAGTAATTGATATTTTCATAATTGAAATAAATTATTGGAGTATATAGTTACAAAAATTTAGACAATTTTAGGTTCAACTTCTAAATTTAGATGTGTATTAAGTCACAGGTATGTGTTATTTAAATATCTATCCAGCTACACGCGAAATAAGTACAGTAAGTAAGTATTATGTCATTGGTTTAATATAAAAATTGGAAGTTCCTTAATAGTGCGCGAAGGGGAGGACGTAGTCACGTAGGACACTTATTCCGTTCCGTACATTTTTTTCTAACACGCCCTGTGCGAAAGATTGTTTCTGATATACTTCACGATGTTTCGCTCACGTTTTGTAATTTTACACACACTATTACAGCGAATGAAAAATTGGCTATTTGACGGCTCACACGGAAAACAAGCACGAGCAACCGCGACACGCGCACGACGTGTCGAAAACAGTCACTATCGCACGCGAATGAAGTCGCGCTCCAGTGCTCACTTCAAACGCGCGGGCCCCGCCGGAAACGCTCACATATGAAGCACGCGCCGCCCACCGCTCAATGCTCCTTTGTGACGCATCGCAACACGATGCACCTTTTCCGTCGCCCGGCGGAGCGCGAGTCGAAAGGCAAGTAGCCCACAATAGCGGCGCGCGGGCGCGGGGGCAGATGCTGAGAGGCAGGGGCGCGGGACAGGCGGGGACAGGCGGCGGCAGGCAGCGGCAGGCGTGGGTGCGGAGGCAGGCGGGGGTGTTAGGCGCG
>BOPP01000070.1:2683906-2697771 GCA_017312745.1 Gryllus bimaculatus | reverse complement strand
CGGTGGCGGAGGCAGGGGCGCCAGGGGACCGATTCAATGATCGCGTGCGAGGGGCAGACGCCGCGTCGCGTGGCTGCCAGTCCAGCCGTCGAGCGCCACCGGCGATCTGCGTGGAATCGGTGGCGGTCTTCTGCGACCGCCCGGTAGACACACCGCCGCTTTGTTCCACGCCACAGCTTGGCGTTCTTCAAATATTGTTGGACTACCAACATCATCCCACGCCTTTCTCACTTACCAACCGCTTCCCGTTTAACGTTCCGCGTAACCGTTTTGCAGAAATAGAAAACTTCGCAACCACTGTTCCCATATTACGCCCCCCGAACCATATAAAGTCCAAGCATAATCTAAAAATATATTCATCCAGGTGAAGCTGAGAAGCCAATACGTCCAACGTCCTTCTAGCAAAAATGATCAACATGTGAAGTGAGTCGGTTCTGCAAACAGAGTTACATAGATGAATATTGTTTCTACTACCAAACCTTTTTTAAAAACCGCGGAAATTCTATAGCTTCAAAACGTCTAGGCTAAATATATTTTTGAAAACTGCGATGATCTAATGATAGCAAGCAAATTTTTTTTATAAATAAAATGCAATGAATAATTCTGAACTATTTTACTTGGGAAAGCAAGATTCATCAGATTGGTCATTTTCGAGATTGGATGTGTCTCGACTTGCGATTACACATCGTCTTTAAGACAGTCGAGTCCGAAAAGCCTGCTGTGTACATCGAGCGTCCCAGCTCTTTTCCACAGTGGTTTTTCGGCAGCGCGATCTGGCAGCGATAAGCGCCACGTTCAAGTTCGCTTACAACAGAACAGTGCGCAATGGGATAGTGACAAGTAAGGATGAAGTTTAAAGTGACAGTTCGAGCAGATTCAGGTTGAGTAGACAAGATTAAACAAAGATTCATATGCCAGTTATGCGGTTTCATAAATGGACGCGTAAAAAAAATGAGCAAGTTCAGTGGAAATGTTTGGATGATACACAATTGGATCTCAAACGTACTTCGAATGTAATACGCTTTACAATTTTTAGCCATAATTCGAGATTAATTCCATCACACGTTAGTCTGAGAAACAATGAATATATAAAAGAATAGTCCGCTATGGAATCTCGTGCATATTCACGAGCCTCGAATGGATAGCTTTCGATGAAGTTTCTCTTAATCGCGACACAACAAATGGCCCAATGGAGCGCATCCCGTCGGCGGGGCCCGCGCCTGTCGTCATGCGCACCCCGCGCCGTCGCGGCCAGTGGGCGCAATCAACGCCGAAGGCGGCGGAAAACACTCGTTTTCTGCTCTTTCCAAGCGAGCACTCAACCAAAAACATTTGTAAAAACGGATTACATCTACATATAATAATACATCACAAAATGAATACTCGCAATTTAGTATTAATTTCTTCATGATGTGTGCTTACTATGAACATTTAGTATGGGGAATTTGGTCAGAGATTTTTAAACATATATTTCCAAGCACAAAAAGAAAAAAATTACAAAATATATAATTTATTTCTTTTCTCCCGTTTGATGATTTTCATTTTCAGAATACATGTACATTATAAAAATGCATATTTATATGTTTGTATAATTCTTTTCGATATAATTCCAGAAGCTGTATTGATAGTAGTTGAAATTTGCACTAATTTATAATTTACAATTCGTAGTGGGATGCCACAAAAATTCAAATCTCAAACACAACTCTTTTGCACAATTTAAGGAAACAGGCTACATGTGTAGATTGTTTACCGATATGGAGGAAAGAAAAGAATAGAGGAAAGCTAATAAAAATTTCCTTTTTTGTTTAACTCTGAAATTTTAGAAAATTGCAAAAAGGTTAACAGTGAAAGCTGCAATAATAATAATAGTATTTTTTGGTTAATCAAATCTGTTCTAAAAATAAGCGCTTTAAATAAGTTAATGTACATTATTTTAACATAGTAGTCTTGGTGCAATATTTGCTTGAAGTCCAGGCAATTTATTAGAGAACATTCTTAAAAACGGCCCCAATTCATTCCGCAAATATTTTCCTTGGGTGGAGCAAAGAACGCTTACAAAAATGATCCACTTTTCGTTGCACACTCTGAAATTTCAAAAATTACAAAAGTTACGAAGAATGTGAGAAAGCATGTGCTGCTGTATTTTTGGCGCGTTGAAGCATAAAACATATCAAAAGAAAGACACTCCATCACAATGTGAAAAGGAAGAAAGCCTTGCCAACACGGCAGGGATAGCTCCCGGGAGCTCTAGTGCCAACTCTGGACTATTGCTCCCAGTTCTGGAATCCATTTGAATACGAACGCTCAAGGTATATACAAGCAACAGCGAGCCATAAAGGTACTAAATAGGGGATACTGTGTTTTTACCAGCGCCGTTGTTCATGGCATTATTACGATTTTTTAAAGAAGTGCCTCTCATAATCGAGAATTATTTTGCAAAATGACATCTGCCGGAGTATCACGATAGAAGTATGAGTCACTTTTATGTCAATGTGTTAGTGTGCAATATTTTTACTATAGTACAGAAAAACAATTTCATGGAATTCACTAAATTGTCGGCGGGAGTAGGGTAGATTGCCTTTCATATGCCTTCTCCCGGGCCCCGTAATACGTATGAAATACCATGCGCACGGATATTACATTCAGAGTCACCAGTGGGTTCTTGTGTGTGGTCACCAAAATAAAGTGCGCCATAAATTGTAATTCTCATTCAATTGTAATTAGTGTAAGAAATCTTACTTGTATTAGACCACAATCACGAAATATTTTAGAGAATTATCTTTTAGTCTTCAAAAAGTGCTTTCAAGTTTAGGCGAGCTGTGAACAGTGTAAGAAATATAAATTCCTGTCATTGAATACGTGAAGTAAACGTAAGAAATCGACGTTTCTTTTGAAAAAAAAAATACCGCAACAATAACTATGAATATATGCACGTTAGTGCGCAAAGAAACGGAGGATTTACTAGACAGGGAATGGGTCGCCAGAGAATAGTTGTTATACCATTAACGGTCAGTTTTTTATTCTTCTATAAAAATAATTTGTAGGAAGTGGTGTCGCCTTTAGAACCAGACTGCGCAGTGAGTCATAAAAAATCACGAAAATTAGCTATAGGCATCTCTGTTCTCTTTAGCTGTTAGCCAAAAATGACATGTTTTTGCATCCCACACAGCAATTGTTTATTTTAATTCATCAAAGGATTGCTTAAAACGGTGTAATCCATTAATAGAACCTGGATATTTTTATTAATCGAATAACATTAATTGAAAGAGTCAGTTCAAGTCATGACGTCAATTTTCGTCATCGCTACCCGAACGCCCCCACTCCTCACCCTTCAGGCTGACGCGGCAAGCAGCTGGCCACACCCATTGCCCGCACATTACTGTTGTGCAGGGCACGTCAAGTGGGTTACCTAATTCAGCAGCTCTGGCCTAGGCGACAATCAACTGGCGGAGATTTTTCTCTCCGTCGCCAGAGGTCAGCTTCCCGGGAAACACGACACAATGCGCGGGTTCCTCATCGCTACTGGCGTCGTCGGAGATACGGGATGCAACAACCAGTTTCTTTAACACATTTCATTTCTCAGCCTTTGTCTCTACGTGCATTGTTTCCGTTTTGGTATGATACAGTAAGATTTACAATACAACATTGTAGGATAATTCAATTGGAGTCCTATGAAAGCGAAGTCTTTAAGGAAGAGTTGGAGGATTTACTAGGTGGAGGGTGGGTAATGGTGAAAACCGAACTAAAGTGAGGTTGCTATAGGGAATAAGGGATTAATGAGGGAGCCGTTTACATAAAATATTTTGGTAGGTGTGGATTTTTTTAAGGACACTCGGAAAAATGTGAAAAGGTTCTTTGTAGTGCATTGGATTTTCAAGCTGGGGAAGGGGGCGTGGGAGAATTTTAGAGGCGGAGCGACGTCTTAAGGAGTGAAACATAAGCATACTTCAGTATCCGCGAGATAAGTTTAATTCTTTCTGGTCGCTGAGTAATGGGTGCAGGAAGGAATATATTTACGAGTATAACGTAAATTCCATAAAACCGTAAACTCTAACCGGATACTGAGTTATTTTAGGATAGAGTTGTCTGACGGTAATCACCGCATAACAATAATTTGAGATCATTAACATAAAATAAATAGTTTTCTGTTTATTCATGCGGGACGATTAATTACAATGCATGGTTAATTCACTGCATGGTACGATGATACTCTCAAGTAATATTTAGTTTTCAGCTTATTGACAGGAATCAAAGCTGTGTTTGGGGTTGAGCTATCTGAAATAAACCCAAAGAAACCCGGATTCAATTAGTAAACATTTTTTTTATTATTTCGATAATGCCCACCACAAGACACATCGAATGTCACGGAGGACTTACAGCTTGTAGCCGTTCTTCAGAGATTTGTTCTGACTCAATAAGACGGGCCATTATGATAGTCAGTAATTGACAAAAGTTTTAGTGTTTCCGGGCGCCAGAACTAATTTGGTTATTAGTTTCCGCGCATGTAGTAGTATATGTGCAGGTCGAGGTCCAGGAGGTGGCGGTGTTCCTCACCCTGCTAGAAAAGCTGACATAAACACTGAGCTCTCGCAGTTGATCCTTCTCAAAGCAAAAGTTACTACTTATTTATCAATTTTTATTACGAAAAGACGCGAAGACACACGGCCAATATCGCTAATTACATACTGGCTTGGTTAAAAATATCTACTATGGCCTCGGTTTACAAACCGACTGCTATGCCTGAGAGGAACGACTGTTATCACTGCAGTGTATCTGACAGGCAACTGCGTTCGAGTTCCGATGGTGGTGGACTTCCGACATTAGCGAGATAGCTACATCAAATTCAGGCGCTATCCGGTGGAGAACTCGAACGTCCGGCTGCTCATATCGGTAGTGTCTCCAGCTTTCCCAAACAACACTAGGCAAGTACCGGAACGGTATATTAAGGAACGGGCCACTCTATGAGCTTGATCTTTCGTTTCTCATCCTTGTCACATTTCACTACTCTAACACACACTTTCATGTACGACATTGCCACGCATGTCAAAGGATGAGGGTATCCCGGCTGGGGGACCGTTGGCGGAGATACCTGGAGGTGTTCGAAGGCAAAAGCCAAGGGGTAGGTCGGCACTCATGTTCAAATAGGCGGGGGCTTTTAAACATAAATTACATTTACGGGACTAATGGCCATAGCTGATGACGCATCGGAAAACACGAAATAATCAATCAAAAATAAATCCCATGGGGGAAGAACATAGGCACCCGGAATGAAACACCGATCATACGTGACCTTAAAGTTGACGCGTCCGAAAACACTAAGTATTTAATGAATCAATCGGTTAACAAGCTTCAACCACGTCCGTTATTTGTCTTCCATTGGCCGCATAATGTTAATATTTCCGCGTACGGTGGGGCGCTTTCGGACCAGTGTGTGCCGCAGCCGCCTCCAGCAGCGCGGCGGGCGCTGGCGCACGCGTCTGTGGCGGCGTGCCAGAGGCCTGCGTGGACCCGGAGCTGCGGCGGCGGCGCGACGCCTCCATCCAACAATCGATGCCAGTCCGGGCGTGGCGTGCGTAGAGTCGCGTGGCGTGGCGTGGGGTGCTCTGCTCCGCTCTGCTCTGCTCCGCTTTGCTGTGCTGTGATGTGCTGTGCTGTGGCGTAGCGCGGCGTCGCTGTTTTATATTTGGTTTCGGGGTCGGGTTTGGGCCCCGTGGGATGAGTAATGTTCGTAAATAAATGGAACTATCATAAACACTTGATAATGCTTGGCAAGTGGTTGGACGTTATTTGATGTTCGAATACGCTTTATTTGCCAAAACATTTATTCCAGATATGAAAACAGGCTCTTTCAGAAGTTTCCTGTAATAAAATCCAATATTTCTCACGTCGCATTGAGCACGCTATGGAAACTGTTAAACGGATGAGGTTTGCTAATCTTTCACTGTTTTATAACATCAAATTGACCCTGGCAAACGTGATCTAGAATACATTGAATACATAAACATACATGCAAAATCATGATATATGAAGTATTATCTACTATCTATATTACTCATTTCAAATACGAATATAAATTGAAATAAAACTGGACAATCTCATACAATTCCATGCGAGAGATGTCTATTGTTTTTGTTAGTTACTCAGGAACTCGGTAAAACACCCTACACATCTATATTATTAATTTCGAATGAGTGTCAAAATTGACAGAAAACTACGGAACCTCCGATCATTTTAGAAATGTCTATGATTTGGATACATACTCAGTAATTCCAGAAAAATAGAAACATAGTTCGTACTTGAACAGTTTCGAATTTTGACTGAAAAATGCAAATATTTGATTGTGTTAATCCTCATATACTCATACACTAACTCAATCACGAGGGAAGAAGACAGCTCTCTACAATAATCTTATTAGGGAGATATTTCATAAAATTATGACGTGGGTTGGTACGCTATTCAAATGTTTACGTTCTTTTTGGTTTTAAAATTTCGTTTATTAGTAAATAATGAAAACTGATCTCTCGTAATTACCTCATACTCTCCACACACTATCGTGTGAAATAATTTTCTTAACGTTATTAATGTAGCACTCACGGAATGTCACTTACATATTCAATTACACAATTAAAAATTCTTTCAAGCTTGGTACCGCTAATTAAATTTTTTCATGTCGCCATGCACACAGAGAAACAAAAACAACAACAACAAAAAACAAGTTCATGTCTCATGTTGGGCAAAGTTGCAAATTCTGAGTTTTTTCTCCTAATGTAGCATTGATGAGGGAGGGCAGTTTCCCTTTAAGGCTAGTGTTGTCATTTGAATTGACAAAGCTCGTGATGAAATAATCACACGGACAACACTAAACATGAGCAAAATTTACAATACGATTATATGTACAGTATTTCAAAAGAGGATAAAGAGTATTTTAGTTTTTACTTTCGTGCCTTACTACGGCAATATTTCTACAGAAAAATTAATATTCTGGGACCCTGGTATCGAAAAAGAGGATAAAACTTGTTCGCGTACATTTCTTCCTCTAACACATTGTGTAGTCAGAATAAATATTTTTTGGGCTCTTAATACCGAAAACATGATTGATGGCAAGCTAGCGCTTAAATCGTACAGACTATGTCTCCAAAATTGATATTCCCTAATAAATCTGAACGAACTCCAGGCCCTGCGGGTGTGAAACAGACATTTTGATTTTTGGGAGAACTTTTCACGAGGATCAACATTTTCACAATAATGTATCAACATTTTTTTAGTAAACTTTTTTCTCGAATAGCGTATAAGACGCTTAAAATCTTACGTAGGTAACATTATCATTAATCTCATGAAAATTGTAAATATTCTTTTTTTCGACGTCATCCTATAGCTTCAATATTGAAGATAGAGGTTTTGTTTCCTTAATCAAATTTGCTCTTCAAAGATAGTTCTTTCAATAATATTATGCACAATTTTTTTTGAAATATGAGTGTTTTCGGATAATTTTGAGTGAAGAATAGACTATTGTTCAACAATTAGTTTCTTAAGAAACTGCTCCACTTTAAAAAAACTCGTACATAAAAAAGACGATAAAAACGTGGTGCTGGCTTCATTTTCGAAATTGGAAAAAACTTGACATTGCAAAAGTACACAACAATGTTAGAGATAAAGTTCTAAAAAATAGATCATTAAACAAGGACATGTACAACTCTTTAACACAATAGTTTTCCCTCATTTTTACTTAGAGTATAGCTTTTTTTTAAAAAATCTCAAAAACCTCTCCAAGTATTTTAATGGGAATCTTAATCCAAGTAAGTTTCTCTAAATTTGTAATCCGATAAAGCAAAGAACGCTAAGAAAATAGTGGAGGTCACATATTCGGCGAAATCCCTGCGTTTTAGAAAATTATAAACAAATTAACATTGTACAACTCTGATATTGATTATGAAGACTTTTTCCTTAATGAAATCTGTTTTTAATGTAGATCATTAAAAAAATTTAAAATCCCTGAATTATTGAAAACTGGGAATTCAAATGTTCTACTTGTTGTTAAGTATGACGAAGGTGGAGTTTACGAGGAAGGCGGTGCAGTGGTTATGTGACAAATGTGTTAACTCTATAGTTTTATATTAACAATAATAATTATTATTATTATTATAAATACAAATGTGCTGATTTATCAATTTTTCACAAATGAGTTCGTTCAGTTCAGTGATGTAAAGATTTCAATACGTTTGAGTGGAATAGATTATTTGATTAAATGACTATTTCAGAGATAGTTACTATACTCCAATAATATAATAAAACTATGATCTAGATCTCACAGTTGTTTTTACTTTCTACATAGTCGTAAGTAAATCCACTTCTGAGCAGAGTACCATTTTTGTAATCACATTCATATGAAACTGTCAATGTTCAGTGCATTATGTCAATGTACGATGCATTATATGTGGTTGGACATGACATGTAGCATTCACCTCCTAGCATCCCGTCCGAGTCCAGAATCTCCAACCACAACAGACTCCCACAGCCCTGCTTCCGGTCCCGGCAGCGAGGACCGTCCGTCGCTTGGGAGTGGGGAGTAGTGGCGCATCCCATTTCGTTGCCAAGTCTGTATTCCTGCACATAGTTTCGAAGGAAGAATTCCCAGTTTCGTTACATTGAAGCGCACAAGGCGCACAGAGAAACTTGAATAGTATTCCAATTTTCCTTTCGAGTACAAGTTCAGTTCTGTTGTTCACTTTCAACTTTACTTTCATTGAACCTTGAAAACTTAACGGGTATGCAGCAGATAAGTCCTACGAAGTCATATTCTCAAGAAACTTCATACATATTTCATTTATTATTTCGTTCGGGGTTTCAGACACTAGATGAAACTACTATTTTCATGTTCGATACGTTTGTTGGATACTCGTTGAACATCTCATAATATATTACATTGGCATTCCTTCCAAAACATAGACTTAATCGGTTAAAATATAAACGAATAGGTAGTTCAAAATGATCATAAAAATGGAACCGCGTCCGGGATTCTATCCGCAGACACTAACACGCGTCGTATTGCGTGTCACGCACAAGCCCCTGTTACTACGAAGTGCGAGCTCGGCGCTGTGTTAAAAGAAATTCATACTGTTACGCACTGAAGTGTCATGTTTGTCGTCTGCTATTCCCTGACAAAACCGTCATCGCAGGATGTACGGGCCACGGGAGCAAAAGCGATAACTGTGCGAGGGCGGGTGTCGATCAGTTAGAAAATCCAAGTGAAGCACCTGCGAATTAAGGCGATATCGGAAGAAGTGACGGACGCGAAAGAGACGGACAGTTCGACGGATGAAGGGCCGGAGGGACGATTGACAGAAGGCGTGGCGCGGGCGGGACGGGCGGCGGGCGCACACGTGCGGAGTGCGACGGACGCCAGCGCGCGCTAGAGAGCCACCCGCAGAGCGAGAACTCCAGAGCAGTGGGGTGGGAGGGGGCGGCACGGGGATAAAAACAGCACTATCAGCCAGCGCCGGCTGAAGCAGCGCGGGTCCGGAAAGGGTATGAGGGCAGGCGAAGCGGGGCGGGCAGGGCGGGGCGGGCGGGCGGGCGGAGCTGCGGGCCCGCAGTCGCCGAGAGGCCGTGGCCAACGGGTGGGAGAGAAGGCGGTGCTGTTCGGGACTGAGACGGGCAGAGCGGAGAGAGAGGCAGGAGTGGGGGCGATGGATGTGGCAGACTGAGATTGTGGCGAGGTGATTATCAGAATGGAAAAAATGGCGGCCCGTGGATAAGGGGAAGCGGATGCAGTTGCGAAATGAGGCGGTAGAAGTGACGGCGCGATAGGGAAATAGCGGTGGCCAGCGATGGCGCAAGAGGAATATGGGAAACAATGAAAAGGAAGGAAAAGTTACTAGCATAGGAGAAAAAAGAGATCTAGAAAGTCGTTGGATACAGTCTAGAGATGTGAGGAAGTAAGGGAACCAGATAAAGGAGACAAAGAGCGCAGGACGGAGAGAATAAATGCAGACGGAAGGAGAGAAAGGAGTTTCACCATAGGGGAAATAGTTCGTTCCTCTATGGCTTTCACTTGCAGCAAGGACGGTGGCGAAGGAAGAAAGTAAAATGCGACTGGAACTATGTGGATCGGAGGTGGCTATACGCAGATGTTGGCAGTAAAGAGTTTCACAGAATGGCTGAAAAATTCCGAAATAAATGGCGCTACTGGGTTGGGACGGGGCACGAGCCGGCCGTCACAAGAGCAAGAGCGGCAAGGAGGGAAAAATGGCGGGCTGGGCGGGGCTGGTGGGTGGGGCGGGTGGGCGGGAGGACGGTTGCGGACGGGGTGTGACGGGGTGGTGGGACGGGGGGCGAGCGGGAGGGGTAGAATGGATGGGGTGGAATGAGACAAGGACAAGTCGGTTGCATTAGGGCAAAATGGTACCAAACGAGACACGATTGGAGCGGGGCGTTGGAGTGAGTCGGAATAGGGACGAATCATATCAGAGGCTAGCAAAGCGGAGCTGGAAAGGGAGAGAATGGGTTGGGGAGGAAGGGTTGGGAGCGGGACGGACAGTTGCAGAGGAGCGGCGCTGAGGGTTTGGGCGGGGGGCGGGAGCAGGTTCGCAAACCCCCCCCCCTGGGAAGAGACAGATAAGCGTCGGGCGAACGAGATGAGGTGGAGAGGCCACGGTAGAGCTGAGGCGGGGCGTGGGAAGAAGTGGGCAGACGGTACGGGGGGGGCCCAAGGTAGAGGCGAGGCGAGGCAAGGCAGCACAGAGGGTGGCTTGGGGTGGATTGGCGTGGCGTGGCGTGGCGTGGCGGACGGGCGGAAAAATTGGCTCGCGCGGGTGGCGCCAGGGGCGGGCGACGCCTGGCGGGGCGGGCATCATCGAAAATGGAAGGATCTCTGCGGGGAGCGCGCGAGCCGAGAGCAACGAACCGCGAACGCAACGCCAATGAGCGAACGCGCATAAACAGTCGGCGGCCGCCCGTTACTTTTTTCCAGCCTTCACACACGCGCCCACCGCGCCGTTCGCACGTTCTTTGATCAGCTGTTTCGCGAGCACGCGAGCGCCCGCGGCGACCTGGCCTTCCCGCGGCTCGCACTGCCACTGCCCGCCCCGCCGTCCACGCGAAGGCGGAAGCGCATGTGTCACTAACCCGCAGGTCACACACCCCACGGTACACACGAGCACAGCCAGTTATTAAAGATCATTTTTTTTAATTACTGTTGTGAAATGTTTTGAATTTTACGTATCTTCAGAAATACATATTTTGATCTGAACTTCGAATTGATTGTCTATTATTTTAAGATGCTTACAATTAAAAATTAACTGAAGCTACCTGAAGTTTTAATTTACAGGTTACGTTACCACATGTGTGCTTTTAAGTCAAAAACAAAATGAAAACCAATAATAAAATTAATACACCAACACTTTATTTATTCATCTCACTCATAGAAGAGTTCTGGTAAATAAAGAAAGTACTCAGCTCTTCTTTTTATGATTTATGTTGGGAAATACACGAGTAGAAACGGCAACTGATGGGAGCACACTCGTTTTCGTTGCTCGTTGCCCTTCGCGTCCGGTTTGAGTACAGTGACTGCTGGGTACGTGATGTATGCACAAATTAAATCATTAATAAATGCTAATGTCTAGAAATTCGTGAATACGTACTTACGAACTGTACAAATATATATATCATATCCACAGTGAAATTCGAATGTAAACATCTAATGTCAATGTATTTCACATTATGCACTTTTCCAAAAACCTTTATCATAGATCTGGAAGAACGTGGTATGTCTTTTAACCCCTACCGGTTTCTCTGTCTACTAATCGAGAATGTAAAAGACACGAGGTGTCTGCTGAAACGTACCAGTACTATATGCGAGATACACTGTTTTAATGTCCCATTCGTGTTGCTTTTACGTGCGTAATACACAAGGTCCTAGTACAACTCGTGGCTCTTTGATGCTCTCAGACCATTCGTGGAGGGCGGATGTTGACTTAATTAGATTTTCTCCAAGTGTTTTAAAACTCTAATTAGAGTAGTTTCTGCCAGTTATTTGCTGTTGTAAAGAGTTATGTGGTCTTCCGCATTTCCACGGGGATGGAGCGGATTTCGCTGCTCGGAAGAGCCTTCGCGGCTGAATGGCTTGTCTCTCGCTGCCGCCTCCCGAGAGAAGAGACCAGCGGCTCGTAGGAGCGGTGCACTCAGCCCAGAGTAAAGCACCACTTACAAGGAGAATATCAGTAGACAATGAAAAACCGTAACTCTTAGTACCTTGTGACGGAATTGAAATCGCAGTCTATGATTGCTCTCCGAGGTTATTGTCCTGTTTAAAAGGCGTATCTCGACAGGTTAATGAAGGGTCATCAACATAATTTCTTATCCAGTTAAGAGAGTATCGTAGGCGCTTGCTCAGGATTATTTTTGCTTCGCGTAAGACACGCAACTGTCATAAATGAAGTAATAGATAACGGTGATCTCATTTACTATCTTCTTCCGCCTAGTAATCAGTGGTTGGTAATTACAGTATCACTACACGCTACCTCCCCTCTGTTTAACTGCAGCATGCGAATGGTTTTACATTGTTGCCGAATCTCTCATATGTGCTTGCACTAACTCTGACCACATTGACACGTCTACAAGTTCATGAAAACACTTTTATAAATAACGTTTTCCACATCGCATAATTATCATCGGTAGGCATCCGAATTAAACGTGTGTCGAAGAAATTTATAAAAGGCTCAAGAGAAGTAAATTCAAAGGATGATCACGGATAAGGCGGTGAAAAGTGGTCCCAAACCAAATCGATATTCGCGATGTGCATGTGAAAGAGAAAACAAAATACAGATTCGCAAAAAATCAGCCTCCTAGGGTTATCTGTTGCAGAGATTCAACAAGAAACGTGATTTTCGTGTTTTATTTTTTCTCAGCTTCTATTGCATGTATCAGGCTGAAGAATCATAAATGGGGACAAATAGTTGCATTTGAAGGTATTTTTGTCCACCAATTTTGAGGCAAAATTCAAAGAGAAAAAATAAAAATTTTTGAAATTAATTTTCGACATTATAACGTTGGAGTACTGTCTCGGTTTTTCTTTCTAGAATGTGTCCTATAACTTAATATATTTTTTCAGATTTTGAAACAATGTGGACGATAATGAAATCCAACTAAAAGCATTTAATCACTTAAAAAATTTGAAAGTCGTGCAAAAATGAGATTGGAAAAAACGTAAAAGTATTTACAACAACAATAATAATAATAATAATTATAATAATAATAATAATAATAATAATAATAATAATAATGTCTACACGAAAGAACTCAGCATGAACATCAGCAATAGGACAACTGGTTATCGGCCGGTATGCACACTAACCAGTAACCACAATAGCCATCCCGAACAGCAAATTTGAAAATCTAAATCATCGATATCTTGCGCAGAACAAGTTTTCTCGAACTAAATTTAGAGAGAATCAACTATGAGGACGCTATGAAAGGATGAAGATCAGATCATTTTATTGCAATGAGCAGCTATGAGATATCAATATATATGCGTAGAATAATGTGTTTTTCTTACAGTTACTTTCAGAGAAACCATTGTACGATTTGTAGAAAAATAATTTGTAGAACTCCAAATTTGATTATACCTTGCATTTTGTGTTAGTGGAAACCTGCAATGTGGGCCATTGTTGCCGAGCGGTGGCATTGTTTTTCGACACTGCGGGAAGAGACTGTCTGGGTCTGTCGGGGCCGGCCAAGCTGGAGCGGACGAGCGTGCAATGTGGGGAGAGATAAAGAAAGAGGGCGAGAGGGAGGAAAGAGGAGGAGAGAGGGGGAGAGAGGGGGAGAGACGGAGAGTGGGTGAGGGAGAGGGGGAGAGGTGGGAGAGA